>CAJNOQ010008010.1:0-11639 GCA_905250885.1 Didymodactylos carnosus
AAACATGATTTTAAAAAATTAATATTGCTAGTAGATAGAGCTCTTTATGAGCTACAAGAATACATATAATAAGTGCCTCTTCCACTCAATATTTGTTTAAAATATAACTTCAAGGCTATGTCCACTAGTGGACATAGGGACTCTATCGGTTAAGACAACATTTTCAAAAATGTTGTGGAACATTGAAAGTGATCTCGCTGTGTAGTCAGCCATACCGTCCCCCACAATGGACTAAGTTCAACTAAAAATTAAAACTCTTTCAAAAAAGGGAGTGCTACCATTAGATGACCACAGTACAACTTACTACACTACTCGGAAAAGGCAAAATTCTTTCTTCTCTCACTTTTCAGCGGAATAATGTGTATTTCTATCTTAGCCGACTACTTTAGGTTTTGTCGAATTGTCACGTTGAAAAATTATCTAGATTTTCAACAAAAATGAAAATCAAGTAAAGATTTTGAAATATACACCATTCGACTCAGTTTTTGATTCTGATGCTGAATATGATATTTTATAGCATAAAAGTTGAGTTCTGATGGAGAAAATTGAGAATTACGAGCAGAATTCTGACTTTTCGCCTCAGATTTGGAAAAAATGAATTTTCTCTGCATAGCAAAAAAAGAAGGAAAGAGCTATATATACTTCCTTGTAGTGCAAGCGGATATCAGGCTCGAGCATTTCTTTTCGCAATAAATCATCACTTTCTTGTTATTGCCACTCTGATGAATAGCATGAGATGGCATTATTTCTTCATCAAAACAAACTAGATCGGTTTACAAGAGAGGCATGTACCATTTTCAATGGTCTAATTCTCAAAGCTACGCTCAATCGAATTTTTGAGTTTGAATTCAATTAAACATCGTTTTTATATTCAGTTTTTAATGCGCAATCCGAAAAATATAGTTTAAAAGGTTTAAAATAACTGTGAACCGAAAAACTGTGAATTTTTTTGAAAATGAACTGTTTTTCGAAAAAATGGGCTCTTCAAGTATTTCAAATTTTCGACCGTAAAAGAAGGTTTCAAAAAACACTCTTTCTCACTCAACTCATCGCGCTCTGTCCAATCATATATGAATTAATTAATCAGAAAAACAGTTTTACTTGAAGGTCGAATTGCTGTCACCTTGTGAAACTACTGCTGGTGTTGTGCCTCTATATTTGCCGAAATAAAGAAAGTACATTACATGTTCTAGTTTGAGATATAGTCTTCGTGAAGATTTCTTCTAATCGCATAGAAGAAGATTAATTTTGTTGTGGTAATTGTTGATTAATCGCTTTTTTCAACTCATCTTCATTCGTATTTGTTAGTCGGGCAACTTCTTTATTATTTTGGAATAAGATGTATGTTGGCACATTTTGAATGTTATATTCGGTTTTAAAACGATTTTCTTTATGTTGAACATTACATTTAACAAACAAGACACGATTACTATACTCCGTTATCCATTGTCTGATACTATTTTCAACGAAATCACGACGCTCAGGATACCTGTCAATGTACAAATAAACAAAATGATTTGATTATTAAGCAATGAATGTATTAACTATACCGTAGACTAAATTGAATAACAATAAGCTTTTGTTCATTATCATTTAAATATTTTTTTAAATCGTCCACAGTATTAATTTCGTTCAAGGACACTGTAGCCATTTGTTGTGCTTCAAAAATGTAAAATGACAATAATAAACTAAAAAGAAAAAGAAAAAGAAAAGAGAAGTGTCGCCTGAAGATAAGAAATAAAAGAAAAACGAAAGTTTTATATATTTACTCGTTTAGAAGAGTCGTCGGAAGGTGATACTATGGCGTTTTTTTTGAAAGGTGAGAAAGGAAGAAAAAAATTCATAGAAACACTGGCAACAAACGCAAGTTACAATAAATAAGCTACTATGAACAATGAAATAAAGCTTAATAAAATCTCTCAGGTTATGCCAGAGAACGGATGGTTGGATGGAATAAAAATTTTAATTGAACAGAATAAGTTGGACGGAGTAACGTGTAATGTTTACAGTATTAGAGATCGTCAAAGTAAAGATTCGTCGAAATGTGGTTGCAATCGGCTGATTAGAAATCACAGTTTCACTGACTCCAAGCAACCGTTAGCAGATGGTACTGAATGGAATACATTTAATAATACCGCTTCAGTACCCATCAACACCTACGGATTATTGTATGATAGACTTCGGGTATGTACCATTTCAAACAATAATATGATTTTCTAAAGGCATCTGGTCAACAGTAGTCCATTAATCAAGATTATACCGCATGTGACTGAAGCTTCTTGAGTCTCTCTACTCTCATACTATCTTGTACTGAATTCTTATGCATAGTTTATCCGTTGCGCCACTGGATCAGTTGATTTTTCCGCGTTGTACACTTTGATAACGAATGATTGTAACCAGACTCCACGGTTAATTCTAAGTTGTTACGGTGGTGCCAAATACTTTACAATGAACAAACGGTTGGAAAATGAATTCTTGAAAGGAATTGCAGAAGCAGCTGTGACACCAGGTTTTTGAACTAAAATCTTCTTTTTCGTTTGTGGTGATATACTTTTGTCTTTGATTGAATAGGTACGTGGTTACTGACAACCGGTCTGAATAGTGGTGTATCGAAATTGATTGGCGAAGGTATAGCAAGAGCTAATCTGGTACGAGATAATCCGAAGAAAACGACGGTAATCGGTCTCACGAAATGGGGCACAATCACAGAGGAAACACGAGCTAAGTTAAAAGAGAGTTCAAGAGAGCAAATTCCAGTAAGCTCAGACTTTTAACAGCGTTTCAAAACTCAATACTATGCGTTTCCTTTAGCTACCGAGACAACTTACGACGGCAGCGCTCACAAAGCAAGATTTGGATTTTACCGATAGCGATATTGAGTCATTAGAATTGAATCACACTCATCTTATTCTTCTTGATAATGGACGGAACAGTGGTTATCTCACAGATAATGAACGAAACGATTTTGTCAGTGAGATAAAAGAAAACGCGAAATGTAAGATAAATATCTGATTGTGTAGTTCTTGGCTGACTGTAGTTCTTTCTTGTAGGTCATGCTGTTACTCTAATTGTCGAAGGTGGTATTCATACATGTGAAGTGATCTACAATGATTTATACAAACAACGTCCTGTTATCATTATCAAAGTGAGCGTGTGCTTGAGATTTTACAATTCTCAATTGAGATACTGTTACCTAGTAGGGAAGTGGACGAATGGCTGATGTCATTGGAAATCTAATGAGTTCTAGTCCAGGGTGAGTAATTCATCCATGAAAATGAATATTTGTCATTCACTATATATATATATAGATCACCAAGTGAAGAGCAGATATTAAATCAATTAAATACAGCCTTTCGTAAATGGTGTCAATCGACTAATGAACAAAAGCAGACAGAGAAGAGGAAAATTGTTAAACAAATTTCATCGATCTTAGACGCAAAATATCGACAATATTTGAAAATCTATCATCTTGACAGTAAGATTAGTTTAACTGAAACAATATTTAGTTCAATGTCCGAGGAAACAGAACAATCATTAGGTGAAACGAATGCGGAAGTGGAAGATGACAAGGAAAGAGAACGAGAAACGAATTTATTAAAATTAGCTATCGAGTGGAATTGTTTAAAAAATGTAAAAGACATCCTTGAAGATAAACAACATCAACATGGTATAAAGGTAGTCTTTACTTTACATTTTGTGACCTTGCTGCATTTACGTCACATATGCAAGGTGACTGCTCCCGAAAGGGATATTGCTTAAGTAAATATGAATCAGAAGATGATGGTGAGACCCATAGTCATATACCGCTACATCCCGCTTCATCTCTCATATCGTAAGCTACATTCGCCAGTACTCCTTGAACTACTTGAAGCTATATTTCATTGCAGGATAACCATTTCTAGACTTTCATTTAGCTGTATTTTTAGGATCGAAAATTGTATTCTCAATTATTCGAACAATCATTATTGAAAAATCGGCCACTTTTCATAGATTACATACTTCGCTTGAATTTTGATCCCCTTGAAACATATGAATACATCGAATTGAAACAATCATCAGTGGAAGAAAAACGCGAAGCTAACAAAATACTTAAACAATACAGGATGCCAAACCAGAATGACATCTTAATTCCTCTTATCCAGGCAGTGAATACAACGAATGAAAATGGAGGGCAACGAGCCAGTGTGAAATTGCAACTAGAAAACCAGCAAGATTCTAATGCATTTAGAGCAATATATGCTCAACTATTTATTTTACGCTTATACAAACAAAGTCTTGAGGTAAACTGTGTTTTAACCGTGTCCTAATGAACTTATTACTGAGATTTGTTTTCGCCGTTAGGCTGATAGTCGAAATACGGTTAACATACCAACTACGATCAATGAATTAGACGAAGAGTATTCAAACTGGATTGGTCCATATATGTGTTCAGTTTTTGGTTTAAAAACTACTTACGAACGATTTCGAAACGATCTTAATTTTTATACATCAAAACTGAATGGTAAAAAAGCAACTGTCACACCGATAGACAATCCGCCCGAACCTACTCCGTCCCTTGTGGATTCATTGGGGATCAATATAGAAAAATGTTCATTAAACGTCCAGTATGATCGTGATGAAATGCTTAGGGATGTCTTTCTTTGGTGTATCTTTATGCAATATACCGATATGGCCAAAGTTCTTCTCATTCATCTTCAATCAACAAGAATATCCGCGTCATTAATCGCATCCACTATATTGAAAAATCAATCAAACAATTGTACAAACAACGATGATAAACATACGATGAGACAACACGCAGAGGAATTCGAGTTGTATGCCGTTCAATGCATCGATCTTTGTTATAAACAAATTGAAAAACAAGCTTGCGAATTATTAATTAGAGAAATACCATTGTTCGGAAATATCACTTGCATGCAGGTATTATTGTTTTCTTATCTACTACTCAGTCATTTTGGAGAGAAATATATATTTATAGGTTGCTATTGCCGCACAATGTAAATCCTTTATCCGAACGAATTGTTTCAATCAAGTTCTAAATCGTGTGTGGTACTATAAATTAGATCATTCAAATCGATATTTCTCAGCTAAACCAAAAATATTTATTGCAATAATAACATTGGGTTTAGCTGCACCACTACTCATCGATTATCGATTTAAAGAGAAGCAATATAATAAAGTAAAAGACGCTTTTATATTTTAATGTATATGATTTCTGCATTTATCCTCCTACAGGATAATTTGAAACTTCAATCAAATGAAAAAATCCGACGTGGTATCAATTATTACACAAATTATAAGCCAAATGAACCAATAACGTCGAATACGTATTTTAAACAAGTTAAACATTTTCATCAATGTCCAATGATCAAGATGTTTTACAGTTTCGTAAGTAGTTGTGTGTTAGTAGCCCTCTCCCTCTCCCCCAGAATTGAAGACCACCCGCTGTATAAGACCATGTCTGGGAATATTTTTAAATGCCCTATTAGAAGGCCATACATTTATTAATTAATATTTTAATAGTGGGTATTTCGTGTCCATAATATAAGATAGTTGTGCGTTGTATCGTTCAGTTTCTGTATGTATGGCTTTTACTCGTGTTCAGTTATATGATGTTATATCATTTCGATTCACTTGATCAATCACCACATCTACACTGGACTGAAATTTATGTTATTATAACCGTGTCGACTATGCTTATAGAAAATGTTTGTCAAGTAATTTCATATCATATATTCACATATTTGTCCTCTCCATAGTATTTTACTTTGTAAATTAGTTTATATTCGAATACCATACACAAATGTTAGAACGATGGCATCGTTCCGGCTCATCTTTAACTAATAGCATCTATATTGTGCCATATTTCTTGTTTTATTTGGCTCTACTTTTACAACTCCGTTTTGGCTCAAATCCAGCTGTGCTAACAACGGCCAGGTATTTAGATATTTCATATACACTTTTTATTTATTTACGTGTTATAATCGATTTTAGAATTATTATGGCATTTGACTTAGAACTATGGTTTTTACTCTCTCTTAAATTCGTTAGTGCTGTTAAACTACTTGGTCCAAAAATATTTATGATGAGAAACATGGTTCGTGTTCTATTCTTAAAATCTAGGCTGATTAACGTGCAACTCTTCCTCTAGTAGATTCGTGATTTGTCCGGCTTTCTCTATGTCATATTTGTCTGCATAGCTGCTTATGGAATTGTTTCACGTTCAATGTTTATGTATAAACAAGTTAAATTTACTGGAAAAGGTATTTTTGAAAATATATTCTATCCGTCCTACTGGTTTCTGTTCGGAATCGTTGACAATGAGAAAGCACAATTAGATGGTAAGTATTTTTTTGAAATATACTTTTCTTAGCTTTCATGCGTAAATATTGCGTTTAAAGATATCATCAACGGTACTGACTCTGATACAAATTCAGCTACAGATTATGTAGCTGGTGCAACAGCTGTACAGGTTCTGTTAGCACTTCAAATGCTATTCATGAATATTCTTCTGTTAAACTTGTTGATCGCTGTCTTTTCGTAAGTTTTATCAAAGTTTTCAGATTAAATTGAAAGCCAACTTGCTTTTGATTTCACTAGTTCAACAATCAATAAAGCGGCGGAAAATACCGAATATTTTTGGCAATATCAACGATACACATTCATACGGGAATATTTTGAAAAACCTGTTTTTTCGTACCCACCATTCACAGTATTCACCTATTGTTTTTTATTGATTATGTACGTGTGTAAAAAGCGATCACAAATGAAAATATTTAGTAAGTAAATATGTCAATGAAATTGTTAGAGGAGAGTAAATTTATTGTATTATATTCTGTGTTAGAAATGATTTCTCGAAGTGAAACAGTTGACGATAAAAAATGGAATGATTTTGAAAATGCTTGTACATACAATTATGCTAGAGCAGCTATTGAATCTACAACTCCAAATACACTTACAACCAATGTGCAGAAAGATATTGAGAAGCTGAAAATGGATCGTGATCGAATGCAAATGACAATGAACAAGATCAGAGACCAAACACAAGAGGTATTCCTTGATATCTACTATATGGTTAAGATTGTTTTACGATTCTTGTATATGCATAGCTAATGGTCGGTATGGAATGGATAGTACAGGCATTGGATAGAGTTAAAATGTCATCTTCGCGTCATCCAAGACCAAAATTTGCAACAACAAATCAATAATCGGCTCTTAATCCACGTTGTTCATTAACCCCATAGGAAAAATACATCTACTTTTTTTTACAACAAAGTTAATTTTCTCTTGTTCTTATCCTTTACATGTGTTTTTTTTCATCAGCTATTTTTATTTTCAAGTGCTATTGAAGATAGACGTAACAACAGAAGGAGATTTTTATTATGTTGTATTGCACGGCAACACAAAAGATAAAGCTTTGCGACCGATTTCAATGGCTGCAATTAGTACTGGGTGATAAGGAAAATTTGTATAACTTGGTCAAAATCAACCATTTGGCTTTTCTTATCTTAAAGCAAAATAATTCTTCTATTATATTCCAATGCAAAAAGTTCAATAGCTTCATTTCTTTTTCTATGACATGTCGAAAGAGTCAGACCTTTCCTCTTTTCGGTGAATTTTACTATTATCGTCTTTCGTGTCCGATGAAAACGTTTAAATCGAATATATGGCACATGAAAAGCAAGACTATACTCGGAAGTATTAGAACATACGGTTTTTCTACATACAGGCAGTGTGAGAGTGAGTTCGAAAAGTAGTTTCACAGGAAACATATTTTCATGGTACGAAACTGTATTTCTGTAACTGTATCAGATAATGACTATTCACGACATAACTTCACTGAGGTGTCAAAACATGATGTACAAAATACGAAACCACGCTCATTTATTTTTATTTTCCAATGAACTAGTCTTTACGGTAACGTCGGTGTATCTTTCTATTATGTTACAACGTGATAACTTTAGAAAAACCATGTCTCTAATGCATTGTCATTAGCGCAATGCATTACGTGAAAAAAGTCGCCAAAAATTGAAATTATAGTGTTATGATGCCTTTTTATCAACGACTTTCTCCTATTTTATACTGTTACAACGCTATAAAGTCGACTAATGCGTTAATATTTTGTATGTCGTTACAAGGCGTCGCAAAATGTCTATCGCATAATAACGCATTAATCTGTAATGCGTTACAGTGGGTTGAACACGTTCTAACTCATTTTAGGGCTAAAGATGTTTCTAACATGTTTTAACGACATAAAACGGACATCCAACAATTAAGCAATCGATTAAATCATTTTGAACAATACGATCGTCAAGTCAGCCTACGAATATTCGGTGGAAATGAAACTTTAAAAGAAAATACATTAAGAGACGTTTTACTAGCCCAGCGAGAAAAGCTGTCAAGTTAAATGTTTTACCTGTAGTATTTTTCTATTTTTGGATTCTATGATCAAAACTGAGGTTATGAAAAAATTTTCAGGTTGTTTGGACTTGATTTCGCCGAGTTATAGAATTTACAAAATTAGGTGTATCGAAGATTGTCCAAAAAAAGTGACCTCCGTGATCAGACATTTCTTCTTCCTCGGCCTCTTCGTCACTAGTTTCTTCATTTTCACTATCATCATTATCCGTAGTATTCTTTGGCTGTGTGCTTTTTGTAGTAGCACTAGTTACTTTCTTCGCCCCCACACTAATATGCTATGATAAACCTCGCTTGGCGAGAAAATCCTCCTGCGACTCCATGTATTTTTCCGGAAGCCATTTAATCGCCCAATCTGTTGGATATAAACTGAATTAGCGGTCAGATCGTGCAGCAGTTCTTGTCTTGACAGGTCCTGATTCACAGCTCGCAGCTGATGACATTTCCATGCCTCAATGGCATTCGTACTCATTTTAAGTTTAGCCAATTCACGAAAAATGAGAGTATAATTACTTTGATGGTAATAATTGCAAGCAATTTTTCAACATGTTCCTGAGGTCGTGAAAGAAAGTTGTATAACTCATTTTGTAGAGAATTGCACGCTCTACAAAACGTACTAACTTACATTTTGAGGAAGATCTGCTGGGCGGAGAAAAATAAAGTTTATTGACAAAATTTTGTTTTTAAAATTACTAATTTTTCAAATGGTAGGCTTCTGAAAAATCTAGTTTCCGTTCGAAAAATTTTAAAAACACATGAGTTTGTTCTCTTTTTGGTGGACTTTCAAATGAGACGTCGTTCGAATAGAACGAATAAAATTTGACGAAGCTATAGGCAAAGTATCACGCAGGTCACTTTTTTGAATATCTTCGATACACCTAATTTTGTAAATTCTATAACTCCGGCGAAATCAAGTCCAAACAACCTGAAAATTTTTTCATAACCTCAGTTTTGATCATAGAATCCAAAAATAGAAAAATACTATAGGTAAAAAATTTAACTTGACAGCTTTTCTCGCTGGGCTAGTAAAACGTCTCTTAATGTATTTTCTTTTAAAGTTTCATTTCCACCGAATATTCGTAGGCTGACTTGACGATCGTATTGTTCAAAATGATTTAATCGATTGCTTAATTGTTGGATGTCCGTTTTCAATTTCAAGACTAAATCATTCATTGTCGACTCATGCTGACGTAGTCAGTTCTTATGCACTACCCTCGTCGTCATCAGACATTCAGAACTTACGCATTTAACTGTCGATGGTAGCCTTCTACGTGATTATTTGTACGTGGTCTTTCCTCTATTAAATCAAAATGATTCCGCTTTTCTATAGGAAACCTCGCATGTTCAATATAATTTTCTCAACATATAATCTGTTATTTTTTAAAACTTATTATCTAAATTACTAAGTTCTTCAATTATATCTACAAATAATCCAATCACATCATCCGGTGGCATCAATGGTAAACTCAGAATATTGGCTAACTGTTGACGTATCTGTTTGACTTTATATACGTTTACCAATCCTAGAAAAGACCAGACTGATTCAAACGGTCCTTATTATACTTGTCATGCTGCACGGCTTACCATACTTCTGAATTCGTTTCCAGATATTTTGTCCAAAATGGAAATGATATAATTTAACATCAATACCTGGGAAGACAGCTTCAAATGCATCAAGTTCGTCTTGTTCAAAATCAATGAGAACTGATCTTGGAACTAATGTCACACTTAAGCTATCGGCATATCAAACGAATGATCGAACTAATTCTTCGTACAATTTACCAAATTTATTTGGCATTGCGGCAAAAGCTAGTGGTTTCATGCTCAAGTCATTCCAAGCATGGATACTATACGATTGACCAAACATTTTGGGAGCAGTCCGAAATGTTCTATCGGCGCTCCAATGTTCACATGATCCTGGAGAAAGTAAGTGCTCACAAATCTACCTGCCTGCAATATCATCTAAACTTTTACCTAGAAATCGAATTGCATCTGGAGAAGCAAAATCTAAAATTTTGTCATTTCCTGGTATATCACAAAATAAAAAAGATTGTCCCCCATTGATGTTATTTTTAAAGGTGGAGGAACAACAATTGAAGATATTGATTTTGGCAGCGGTGGCAGAACTGACTGTCTTTTACGATATGCTGTTGGACGAATATAATCAAAAATCGGCACTGCAGAAGCTGTTCTATACTGTCGCCTCTAAATAGCAGCACATATATCCGCTCTTAACCGGACTAGTGCAAACAGAATTTTAACTTACAAATTTTATAACTTCATCATCACAAATTTGTTGAATCGGTATTTTGGGATCTTCAACAGCTTTAGGCTTAACATCAGATATAACTCGATCAACATGCGCCGAAAATTGTGTGTTTTTATGTGCATGGATACCCTTTAAACACATTATTTTGTCATTTTTTAAAACAATTGAACAAGAACAATCATTAACCGTACAAACCCATCTTTCACTTCCATTTTTATTCGTACGTTTGTGACCAAAAAGATTTTCTTGAAATAATATGGCAGGAGCTCCTCTTTGAGTTTCTTTTCGAACCCAATACTGTATTATAACCATTCTTTCGAACAATTCGCGAAAGGTTTTTTAGCTGTTTCACAACTTTTAAAGAAAAAAGGTCCATCTCCTTTTCGAACTACTTCTCTGACGACATCAGTAAGAACAACTACGATTACTTTATCGGCTGTGGAAATCAGGCAGAAAATGCTCGATTTTTAATGAATATTTTTCTAAAAAAAATAGAATTTGAAATGATGTTCGTCGATACGAGCAGAATGCAATGGGGGAAATAGTGGATTCCTGGATTCCTGGACTCCATTAAACTCCATGGACTTCATTAGACTCCTGAAGTCTAGAGTTCGTAGAAGTGTTGCTATTGTATGAAAACCTATTACTGTATCAGCAATTAATACAACATCTATAACATTGGCTATAGTTCCTTTATTATGACTCGTTTGTTTCCAGTCTTGCAAAGCCTTTAAGTTTATCTTTCTCAATATATATTTTTGATCATAATTAATGAACAAACAAATAAAATATCGGAATGGCTATTGGCACTCCCGGGAGTGTCAACAAGGAGCTATTGGTACTCCCAGCAAGTGTTTGGGAGTGTCAACAAGGAGCTATTGGCACTCCCAGGAGTGGCAACTAGGAGCTATTTCCGTCGCCAGGCAAACTTAGTGTAAAAGCTATGTCGGAA
>CAJNOQ010008011.1:0-11638 GCA_905250885.1 Didymodactylos carnosus
ATGAATGTTTCAGACCAAAAGGGTATCCAGCAAGATGTTAATTTCTGTCACAAAAAGTTTGTTCTTGCACAAAATATTGTTTTACGTTGCTGATCTATCGACTTTGCAACAGTAAAACATTACACGTACTAACTAGTTTTTCAAAAAAGAATGAAGAATTTTGAATTTCAAGATGACAATATCCACATAATGGGCTAAACGTCATGAGTGACAATATGGTGAAAATTGCAGCCTTCTAACTCATTTATTCGTAGCTATAAAAGCTTTGGCTTTCTGGTCTACCAATGTTGGGTTCCACTTAATGTCTTCAATAAACGACTATTTAGTATTTAAATTGTACTAACTGCAAAAACTATAATTTCTTGTTATTACTGATCTTTGATCATTTTCAAAACATACAATGTCATTACGTCATTTAACATTACAAATTCATGGCAATAATCTTCATCACATCTCCGTCGAATATATGAATAAATATTATGTGATTGTGTACATTCAACAGTTTTTCGTTTATATTTAAGTGTTTCATGTCGATGTGAATATGTTTGTAGAAAACAGGTTTCATCAATTGATAAACTTGAGTAATAGTGTTTTGACATCACTTTAAAAAACATGTGAACATTACGCGGTCCGGGTAACCATAGAGTGGCTACTGGACGTAACACTAATGGAAATATAATATCTTTTTAATATCGATATAAGATTTAATATGTGTAAGATTATCTGCATAAAAATCCATACCAATAAATGGCCATTTCCATTTATAATTTCAAGCTGATGGAGATGCACGAAAATAAAATTTCATATTTGTAGGCGTATTGGAATAAAATACTCAATGTTCTTTGCTGCTATTTGATTCATTGATTGCTAATAACAGAGAATAATATCTTCTATGTACCAATACATCAACATCATCATCATATGGTAACATATCTCGATAACAAAAGACAAAAATTTCGATGATGATCCTTTTATATATTCGTTACAGTAATATTTAAAACGATGTTCGTCACAGAAATGAAGAAAAAACAAGGCGAGAAGAATTTAGATATATAGCGTCGGGTGTGTGTCTATTAAAATAGACAGAGGATGGTGCAATCTACTTGAAAAGGTTAGAATCGACAGACGGAAGTGGTTTCGATAATCAGAAACTTGCTCGTGCAATATGCACGGGTGCTTGCAAGTAAATCGTGTTTCTTGATAATTTCTGAAAAGAAGAACATTGATCGCGTCGGGTTATTCTATATACAACAGTCAGGTACACGGCCGCTAGAGAAACATAGAAATCCAGTCAAAAAAGAGCTGTAGCACCTGCGGATTAATCCTCGCCGCAGGAGTCACAACTGTGGCTGAAATTCCCAAGTATCTGACCACTGACGCAGTAGCCGCAGCTGATCCCTAACATTAACTGATGCATATGTGGCGGTTGTAGTGTCAAGACCCAAAACTCCGGTTCCCATGCACACTAGGCATCCAGGCGAACTTTTGACCAAAATGGATGTAAACGTTTTCCAGTTTCGAAGCGCGGTGAATACATTTGATAGATGGCGTATTGTGTGGCGACAACGTTTTTCTTCGAGGTGCTGAGGAACGCGGAAACACACTTAACCAAAAATAGGTCTAAAAACAGTATGATTTTCAATAAAAAATTTTTGCAACAAAATTTAACAAATCAGAATCCATATATATAAAAGCAAAAAATAATTTTTTAATACATGTATTGTAATACTACTTTTTTAATAATAATACTACTATGTATTAATACTACTATTGTGTTTCTCGCAATAAAGAAATAATCACCTGTCGATATTTTATGGTGTAGAAAGAAGGGCGTTTCAAAATTCTAAATGCATTTCATAATTATCTTATTCTCGTTACATTGGCTAAGTCAATAATAAAGAGAAAAATAAAAAAATGACGTTATTTCATCACGGTAGAGAGAAGGCTTATTGTGAAAAAGACAAAAGTTAACTTTTATTATTTTTATTACGTGGTTTAGACGATAATGCTCAAGTTGGTGAAATTCTAATATATATCGATCTCGAAGAGTTATTTCCGAACGGCAAAATGTTGAATTTCGATTAAGGTGTTCAAACGGTGTCATTAACAGGGTTAAAACAGATGTTACTGTTCTTCTTCGAAAGTATCCTAAATATTGTTGCACCAATAGTGAAGCTAGTTGAAGTATAATAAAAAGAAATGTTGCTAATAATAAACGTTTTGTCATTGTCATACTACCTATGAAGAATTTACACACATGTGTTACTTTTCAGTATGATTATCAAAGTGAAGTGAAAGACGCATGTGTGTACCTCCCCTACAGTAAATTCTTCATAGGTAGTATGACAATGACAAAACGTTTATTATTAGCAACATTTCTTTTTATTATACTTCAACATCTTCACTATTGGTGCAACAATATTTAGGATACTGTCTAAGAAGAACAGTAACATCTGTTTTAACCCTGTTAATGACACCGTTTGAACACATTAATCGAAATTCAACACTTTGCTGTTCGGAAGTAACTCTTCAAGATCGATATATATTAGAATTTCACCAACTTGAGCATTATCGTTTAAACCAGGTATATCAACAACCGCCAATAAATAATCATTCGAAACAATACATGATGCCATCACTACCAGAATTACCTTATTTCTAATCACTATGGAAAACATCATCTTCATATCATCAAAATGGACGTTTATGATCCGCACAATAATTACATGATTCCCTTCCGCACGTTGAACACTTGATATAAACATTTTGCGGTTTTTCACACTTATAACACAATGGGACACCAGGATGTTGATTGTATATTTGTAAGTTTACATCATTATTAGACCAATTATTATTAGTCGTGTGCGAATAACCTTAATCAGTTAAAATTAAAACAGTTAAATGAATAAAAAAGGGTAAATTTTATTGCACTAAATACCTGTCAGAATATCTGATATTGAACTAGTTGCAACTGTTAGATCTGCATATTGTGGCATATTAGTGGATGAAGAATATGTGGGATGATCATAATTAATTAATTAATTTTAATACATTTCCATCTATACTTAGTGAGTTTTGAAATGTATTCTATGTAGAAATTAGTCATGTAAATCGACTTTTTCTAGACTACAATTTTTCACAAAATTATGATCACCAGAGCTGATCACCTGCATTTTAAACTACCTGCAAACTGCAGGTAGGTTGCAGATGAATGAAAACTTTTTCCACTGACGGCCGGCAGATAAAGCAGAATCTTTTCCTGGCTGCACTCCCTGCAGGGCAGAAGCTTTTACCTGCACTCCCTGCAGGGCAGAAGCTCTTACCTGCATTCGCTACAGGGCAAGACGCTTTTGTGTAGAGAACAAAAAGAGAGTGGAGATTAAGAGAAATATTGATTACACTGAAGATCAGAGTGATCTCTTAACGAAAAGAAACTAACTAACAGTTTTTTTTGTATGTCTATTAGACATTTTAAGACGAAGGAGTCGTAATCGCTTATATCATTTGTTATATAATTTTCCTCTGATATAACAGAGTCGAGCGAAATAAGTTGTTCATTCTTTCTTTTGTATCGTTCTTTTATCACGTAGATTCACAATGCCCAGCTGATTCGATAGATTCGTCGATTTTTCTTCTGTTTTTCTCTCAGAAATATTTTTTTCTCAGTTTGATTTGAGAGATTGATTGATTTATTTGATCATTTTTAAACAGAAACTGAGCAAACTATACAACTGCTATACATCTACATAGCTAATTATCCGAACGTACAGAATAATTTTCCGAAATCAATGATTTTTGAAATTGTCATCGGACAGCTACTGTGTTTATCAAACACGTGTGTGAATTATGCTACTTATGGTGAAGTAATTATGGACATGTACAGAAAATTACTGAAACAAGGCTATCGATCTTTGCGATTGATATAAAATGTGAAAACATTTTTTTGAAAAATATGACACATCAATCAATTTAAGTGGACTGAACGACAACTGATCAATTTGACAAAATAGTTTTCATGCGCAAAGTCTTTTACATCATGTATAGCTTTTATTTTGAGCATCGATTAATAATTGTTTTAAGACTGCATCAGACTGCTTCTAACAGTCACGAAGATTTAACAACAGAAATATATCTACAGCATTATTAATTCAATTTCATTTACGCGATAACAATGATCGTATACAAAAAACTTTCATTATGCAACATTTTATGGAGTACTTCATTTCATGATAAATAGAAAGAATCAGTTAAAAATAATGGTGAATTAATGAAATTAATTCAAAGACTATTAACAAGTAGAGAAACTGGTATTTGTAGTCAGGAACAACATCAATGCATACCGAAAACCTTGTCATTAATAAGAAAAGCATGTGAAGAAATCTTATGGAATGCAGCCGATGTAAAATTACTGAATACATCATCATTAATTACATCGACACGATCGCAATGGCCATTGGCAATGATCAGTTATTCACACGTTGATTCGGCATTTTGTCAAGAACTTGTTTAAAAGATACACAAGATGACAAATGAGCGAATTCTCATTTACTAAGTGTAAGCGGTATGCGTATGGAGATAACATCGCGTTTGTTAAAATTTGTTAAAACTTATTCTAGACAATATTACACCTTTAATACCCGAATTTGATTCTGTTGGCGCATCTGGTGATTTAGTGCCCTTAACCTATATTGCGAGTTTCATATATGGTATAAATGGAAGTTTTCATGTTGATTTTTATACTAGAAGAATGAATGCTCTTGACGCATTAAAAGAAATTGGTTTAACGAAACTTGATTTACAACCGAAAGGAGGTTTAGCTATGATTAATGACTCAAGTATAATGACAGCGACAGCTGCATTAGCTATTTATGATTTTTATATCTTATTTGCTGTAACATTACATGCACATGTCTTTGCTATATAAGCATCATTGGGCAATAATCAACCATTTCATCCGTTTTTACATCATGTTAAACCCCATTTCGGACAGGTAATGGAACAGGGGAAGTGTTCCCTAAAACTACTAATACCTTTGTTTGTTTGTTATTCCTAGAAATATATAGCTCGAATAATGTTAGATTTATTATCAGATTCAAAAATGATTAACAACTGTTTAGATGGTTCCCATAAACAAACACTAAATGCAAATAAATTAGTTCAAGACCGTTATTTCATACGGGCCATGCCACAATATTTAGGACAATTTGTTGAACGTTTACATGAATGTGCACGTACAATTGAAATTGAAATGAATTCAGTCAATGATAATCCATTAATTGGTGCTAAAAATCAACAAGCTTATTGTGAATATATGAAATCTAAGCTCCTAAACACAAACTTTCTTTTTCTTTCTTTTAGCTGGCGCTAATTTCTTTGGTGAACAAGTAAGTAATGATTCTCTACAAGGAATTTCGGCAAGCATATATTATAGGCGAATATCTAAGATCAGGGACGCTAATGGAGTGTCAGATACCCTCACTACATGTATGCAACGGAGTGCTTACCGGTGGAAACCTGACGTATAGATTAAAATGTACGTATAGACGTGAATATAACGGAATGTTGCTCATGTGCTGGAGGCTTAGAGACTCTCGATTACACGCTAAGGAGGCTTTTCGTGGTGTTCTATTGTAAATGTTCCCGCAATCGTACAAGTAAGCTCAGGTATATGTTCTATTCTGTATAGGTGTTTCAAAAAGTGAATATATAAAATATAGCTTTTCTAATGGCGCACGCTTTTCCCATTACAAATTGTAATTATCGTTTCTCCCGCCTTCATCTATAAGACGCTTTTTCCCAAAGTTATAATGCATCTACTCTGAAACTTTTGTGAAGTTGATTCTTCTATAAGACGATAAAATAGATGAGAAAAAGCTTATATGAACAGAAATTGAAGAAAAATGTGAAAAGTTTGGCCTATTTGCCCATTGCTCATAGTGGGAAAGAAATGGGGATGATGAACATTTCACAAGCCTAACTACTGTCAGAGGTTCAAAACTTGTACAGCTGAGGTTTCTGATTACAACAAAGCATTTTCGAAACGCAAAAACCTAAACATTACGTCCGCCAGAAGTAGAAAACCTTCTGAGTTATCGAGTGTGCTGAATGTGAAAACATACTTATCAACGACTCTCTACGGACTTGATTTTTTTCTTCTTATTGATATGTAATTTTAGTACAAATCACTGACAAACTGCAACTTTGAGCTTGAACGAGCACCCAAAACATGGTAAAATTGCAAATGACATATTCTTACTCAGCTCGACCTGCTCTATCGAATCATGTATAAATTAATCAAAAAACTTTCTGCTCCTCTTTTGCATTTGGGGCACCTTACTAAGGAAGCGAAAAGGACGACCAGAATCTTTGTAATCAAAGTTGACAAAGGCATCGTCCAAGAACGACTTTGTTCCTCTGCTCTTCTAGTAACAATATATCACACACCTACCGTAACTAACTAGGAAAAGTATTATATAAAACACGTCTTTTGAAATTCCAAATAGGATATAATATATCTGCTAAGTTATCGACGTTCAATATGTAATAAACGACGCCGGGTGTTTCTTCCAGTGACCGCTTACACATAGCAACAAGAAAAAGTGCTAACAAGGGATGCGTAGTAAATCCTAAATAGCAATGAACAACGCTTCGATGGTCTCAAAACCCCATCTTATACACAGCCAAAACAGATACAAAGTTTATACACACAACGCTAGACCAGGGTAACAAGAAGCTGTGGTTGCGATTAAAGGTCGAAGTTCAGACTGAAGTACGATTTTCATCCTCTTAAAAATGCCTAAACAGGACGCAAGGGTGTACTGACTGGCTCAAACAGTCGCTGATTAGCTTAACTCATCATCCTGGGTAGTTTACTAATTGGTAAAGTTTTCTAGAACTGAACTTCTTCCAGCAGTTTCCGAAGCAAGGAGGAATTTAATTTATATATCTATTAGAGGTTTTAGCTTTTTTCAGTTCAAAGTAGAGCTTTTTTACGTACCTGCCCAAGAAACTTGCATAAAAATTCCAGCAGTCAGACAAGACTGAATGTGACTAACTTGTTCATAACAATAAACAAAGGTTGCTTTTTTCTGCCGCTTCTGAGCGGAAGATTTGGCATGTACTCCATCCACTAGAAGTAGATTTCACCGAAGAAACCTTCGAAAACAATCATTTCTCTCCTATGGGAGAACATTCGTTTTAAGAGACATTTTGTGTACAAAAAACATCAAATACTACCTACACATACACAGAATATAAAGAAATGATAGGCAAAAATCACGAAACACAGTCATTCAGCCTTAATTTTCAAGTAATTTAATAACAATAGTACCATCAATATTAGGCAGAACATCATTTGAACTTTCAAGTTTTTCATAATAGAATGGTGTTTCTGACCAAATTTCATTTTCTGATCGACGTTTAACAAAATAGTCAAGATTTTTCAAACGTAACTCTTGACCTAATATACGAGTTTTAATAGAATTCAATGTAACACGTTCAGGAGCCAATGCTAAATGAATACCAAATGGAGTATCACCACCCGGAACAAAATGTACAATACGAGTTTCACCTCCTGCATCTTGATCGTAGTGTGAGCCGTTATTGTTGAAGCTAAAAATAGAAAAGTAAACACAAGGAATTCAGTTATAGCAAGAATGCAATAAAAGCAAGCTGGAGTTTTAGGACACTGAATAAGGTAAGATTTCAATCTTATTGAAAAATAGAAACAACCACTATTCGACTATTATTGCAGATCGAAGCGGAATTTCTGTAACAGAGTCTGTCTTTCGGGAACTGTGCTTACCAGATAAAGCAACGACTGAAAACCACTAAGGCAATGTGCCGAATGTATTACGTTTTAGAGACCGAAGGAAGGGATCAGTTGCAAAAATAACTACTGACGCAGCAAGTACGGACAGTTCTAGTACAACGTTAGTGGAGCGAATCCATATTCGGATCCTCTCAAGGTCTACAAGCTCTTACAAAAGAAAATATAGAGTATCATGCTTACTATCGACCAAAATTTGCAGTTTTGAAATAACTGCTGTCAAATCGCTGATAGTTTGTTCTTGTTTATCACATTTTTCCTGTAGATTACAAAGCCACTCTCGTAATTCTACATTTTCTGATTGTAATGCTGCATTTTCTGCTTCTAATTGTTTAATATGTCCTCTACAATCAGCAATTCGAACATCACGAGTGTTATTTTCACTATTCGTATCAATGAACTAAACATATAACACACAGATTAGCATGTGTAATCAGAATTTTCGATTAGGGTTCCCTCTGCCCAGTTTGAAAATAATTACTCAGAAATATTTTGACTTATTTAATAAAAAAATTGAGTGACTGGGAAAAAGAAGTTCACAGTTACTTTCTAAGATTTCCCTGTCTCCGTCAAAGTTGTACCAAAACTTCTGCATGTAATGTCCATGCTCATTAAGTATGCGTACGAACTCGCTTAATGGAACAAACAAAACATGCTGTATTCATGCAGTACATAATCACTCGTTAGTCAAATATTTTTTGTGTTAGCAGTAGCTTTGAACGTTTTTCTACCTAAGGAGGTGTCTGGTGATGACTCATCGCTAAAACTAAAATCGTCATTTCAAACGTGCGTGTATGATATGTGCAAAAGAAGTGTAGAAGTGGGTTTCTGAGAAATGGAAAATCAAAATATTTTTCTTGTTGTCTATAGAATCCATTTCTGGAATCGCTTATCGACTGATCGATGAAAACAAGGAAATGAACTTTTCGGTATTTCCGCTTGGAGATCGAGTCACCTGTGCCTTAAGATGTATAAGGAACTACAGTTTTATCTTTTCATATTTTAATTATTTCATCGTGGCCTATAATATTCGTTATAATCAGACACAACAGAGCACCAGTTGACTTAGAGACGACGTCGAACGCTTTAAGATTTAGACGCCATCTATCTAGAACTGGTGCTCTGCTACTGGTCGAACTTTATCTCGCAGCTACATGTGCAGAATGAGTTAGAATCAGTAGGAGTATACTGTAATTAAATTCAGTTTGCTTGAATCTTTGTTCGGGGAATATGCACTAGGCGAATGGTTGACACACAAAAACTGCATAATAATTTTATTTGACTCTCTCTGTCTCCTTTTCTGTCTAGTAAGATCAGGGATGACTCCACTTTTCCTTCTCTTTCTTCTTGCAAAATCAGCAGCTAGTTAGTGAAATTCTTGAAAAATTCTTCCTTTTCCAAGCTTTTGTCTGGAGGATCGAAGGAGCTAAAATTCAGGTAGAAAGTGGTAAAATAATCGACAGGAAGTACTTCTTTCAGAAGTATTCTGGGATGAAGGGGCTAGAGACGTTTTTCTAGACGCAATTTTTGAAAAAAAAGTTTTAAAAAAAAAAGTTTTGAAAAAATTCTTCTTGTTTGCGGGAGTGTCCGCTGAACTCAATGAAGTTGAGAACTTTACGGGCAATAACGTGTTCTGGTTAGTTTTATGTTTTCCACTACCATGTGTCTTTTTATTTCACCATTTTAGGTAAGCTATTATCAGTTTATCTGCCATAATCCTTTCAATAAAAGTATAGGATGATTAAATATTATGTGCTAAAAGGTAAAAGAATTATAGACTGCTGTTTTTCTATAGCAACTCACAAAGAGTAACGGAACAGTGATTCTAGCTCATTATTTATTTTTAAGAGGGAGTTTCTGAAGAAGAGTGACACATTTGACAGTTAAAGATCTCAATTGATTTTTAACGTATATTATAGAACGCGATGAAATAATTAAAATATGAAAAGATGGGACCGTAGTTCCTTATACATCTTAAGGCACAGATGGCTCGATCTCTAAGCAGAAATACTGAAAAGTTCATTTCCTTGTTTTCATCGATCAGTCGATAAGCGAATATTCCAGAAATGGATTCTATAGACAACAAGAAAAATATTTTCATTTTCCATTTCTCGGAAACAGCCGCCATGATCCAGATTTCGTCCTTGCTTAAGGGACTCATCAGATGGCTTGATATTCGGTTTCCTCTATTTACGTGAGTCAATTCTTTTTGTTACTTACGGCACATATTAAGAAAGTACGGCGTAAGAAGCTATTTGCATCACGCCCAGTGACTAACTCACCTTCAGAACTTGTTTTCACCAACATTCAAACTTTTCTCGAGATTAATTAGCTAGGGAGTTACTTTTATTTTTTTGCTATTCAGGCAGTCAGAAAAGAAACAAATGCGTTTTTCATAAGAAATTTTCATCCCGAAAAAAACATGGAAATCGAAGAGCATGAAGGTACAAACTCAAAAAGCAACATGCAAACATGAAACGGATGTATTTAAATTTTGAGCCGCTACTACAACCGTACAGAACTACAGCCATCTCCTGCAAAATGTGTTCATTTCTTATGTCCTATAAATATTTCTCTTTACTGTTTTAACTCTCTGTCAACTGTTGCCATCAGACATAACAGATGTTGCAAAAGCTTCTAGAAAGATGTCTCTTCATTTTTCTTCTGCAAAACATGTTTTGGATTCAGAATCTACATTTGAATTTTGCCCAAATTTAAAATTTACATAAATATTTCATTTATGTAAATTTTAAATTTGGGCAAAACCCTATGCTTAACTTAAAAATTTTTTTCTCAAAAACTACGGATCTGGAAATCAAAAAATGGCTTGAAGTATATGTTTTAAAGTGTGCTCTACAAACTAGTCAAAAAAAGTGGGTGGGAGGACCCCCTTAAGAATTAAAATATGCCAATACACTCCTTCCCTTAGTTCCACTACCGTCTTTGATCTATTACATTGGTCCATAGATTCCTTCCTATGAAATAAACACGAAAAACAATAAAATTCTATCGAATACAAATTATATTCATCAGGAATTAGATTCAATTAAAACAAAATTAAATGAAATTAAAGATAGAAGTCAGTTTTCCGAAAGCAGCTGTCCAACTTGTTCTGCTCGACGACAATCTCAATCGCCACCACGAAGTCCTCCTTCCTCTCCAGATCGATATACAGCATATTACTGCTCAATCTCTCATGCTATGTACGTGAACGATCTTATTCACCAGTGTTGAGTCATTGTTGTCTTCAAATTGGCAGAGTGTTAGAGAAAGTATTCCTGTCTATCCAGAGAATACTTTGAACGAGCATTAAGTTTATTTGAAAACAAGGTATTTCCACGTGACTGCGTTAATCTAGCATTAAGTTCCGCTGTTATTGGTAATTGTTATTATTTCGCTGGTAATGACGAACTGGCATGTAAAAATTACTTGACAGCATTGAATATATATGAACAATTAATGATCCTTCACCCTTCGTTAGAGCTGCGACAAATGTTTGTTGGTTGTCTGTTTAAAATTGGTACAACTTACCAAGAAAAACTAGATGATTCAATACCCATTACAAATAATATCATCACTTTCTATGTATTTTTGTGGTGTACACGATTGAAAAAATACAGAAAATAGTAAAGTAAGATTTCGCTTCTCTTCAAATAATGGTGATGCGATTTGTGAACAACTTCTTATACAAATGCTAAAGAATGTATTCAACGTATCATCCAATTTTATTCAACGGATGAATGTCCATTCGATAGCTATGGTTTGGCATATAAATATATGATATGGGCAAAAATTATAAGCAAGCACTAG
>CAJNOQ010008012.1:0-11637 GCA_905250885.1 Didymodactylos carnosus
CCCGGGGCTACGGTTGGATGTACTGTAGCTGGTCAAAGCTTGTGTGGAGGCAGTGGATTACAGGATTTGAATAACCCGATAGCTGTTCACCTCGACCAACAAGGCAACATGTTCGTCTTGGATTCGACGCACTATTCGGATGTTATGCGGTCCACTGCAGAGAGTGGAGACATTCTTGCGATTTCTCAAAGGAAGCAAACAGTCTCATATGTAAATATTGTGAAAGTTAAGATATAAAACTAATGACTAGTAGTCGCTATTAAACATGGCTCACTCAGTAGTTAAGGACAGTTGCTAATGAATCGTCCTTCTAAGCAATTCTATGTGCACTTGATAAATGAATGGTGCCTAGTAACTATCGCGTTATTAAGTATCCACCTGGCGCGAAGAGTGGTACTAGTGTGGCTGGCAATGGTCAGCTGCTAAATGGATTCAACGCAGCCATCGGCTTTTATGTTGATGCGTGTGATACCCTGTACATTGGTGCTACAAGAGGTGTCATCAAATTTCCTCCTGGTTCGAATGGCACTGGTATCCCAGTTTTGCAAGTCGGTTACACAGGTGGCATAACAGTGGGTACAGACGGTAGCATTTATGCTGCATTGCGAGGCGATAATTTAGTCCAAAAATATGCATTGGACTCATCGTCATCAATAGTAACAAGTAAGTGAACTGAGTTTATGTCATTTGTGGGGACCTCTCACACATTCACATTTATCCCGCATATTTGAGGTCTGTACAGCTTCATTTATTCATCCAACGACTTCTTTGGAGAAAGAATTCGACTGAAAGGCCGATTGCCTGAAAGCCATGTCTTAAGTCGATCTCATAAAACGATCTCTCTTGAAAATGACTTTTGACATAGCAAAACATCCTTTCTGTTGCAGTGGCTGTGCAACGCATCACACTGGAGCTTTCGCTCGAGTTGAATGAAATCTTTCGTTTCAGGCGTGTGCTACAATACCTCTGGACCCAATAGTCTGTTGTTATACTTCCCATTAAATTATAATACCAATGGTCAAGGAATAGCAGTTCCAGTTTCATTACTAGTTGGTACCCTAACATACACCAACGGCATTATCGATGGAGCAGGTATCTTCGACGGAAAATCGGCTTTGTCAATACTCGATTCTCTGCTACTTCGTCCAAAGCAATTCACCATCTGTGCATTTATCAAGCCAACTGTGGCAAATCAAAATGGGCGAATTTTAGAAAAGGGTTCAAGTAATTCGTTCTGGCTTCGGCTAACTAATGGTAAGGGAGAAGTTGGATATAGTGTTGCTGCTGCGGGATCAGATCGTTATTACAACGAAGCTTTCAGTAGTAGCACCATACCGATCAACGTATGGACGTGTTTATGCGGCGTCTTCGACGGTCAGACGTTGAAAATTTACGTTAATGGCGTCTTGAGTGGATCAAAAGATACCAAATCTGGAACTGTTCCCGATTTCAGCATTCAACCGGTTGTCATTGGTGGTTTATACTCCGGCAATGGATATTTCACTGGTTCTATAGAACAAGTGAGATTGTACAGTCTGGCTCTATGTGCAAGTGCACTACCATGCAGCACATCTCAACAATCATCAACGGCAGCACCACGTGAGATATTCAAAGTTGAACGGTTTTGTTTACCTCGACTGAAATATCGGGTACATCGGTATTGCCGTTTGTAGTTGAGACAATAGGCTCTAGGAGAGTGTCTGAAGCCAACTTTCTCTTCGGTCATTGCTTTGAAATAGCGTTGTTTAAATCATAACAGGCCCCTGACTTGGGCATTACATCTACTTGGTGACGTAGCAAAGAAAAGAAAGACTTGCAGTTTGGAGTTTCTTCTCCACACATTATCTGACATCCATGCTTTTCTATTTCAGCACCGGCAATGTGTACCGTATCACAGACAGGTAAGACTACACATGATGATGGTATATTCTTTGATCAGTCGCTATCACGACAAAGGTGTTTTTCTTAATGAGTGTCTGTTATGATTGTTTACTACTCATTCAATCAACTCTGGATACAAACTCTTCAGCACTCTACTTTAAGGAAAGTTAACCTGCTGAAAACATTATCTCACCTCAAATCTGTGACACTAGTTATGTGCACTTGGTGTCATTTCAATAATCTGGTTTCATTCACCCTTCTGTTTCATCTATATCTGCCTGTTTTAGCTGCTTCTACATGTATATCATCGTCAGTGTGTAATGGTAATTGGAATGACAAAACACCTGACACCGTTGCCACCAGTCTCAACAATGTGTATGAGGTAATGACGGATTCTTCGGGCAATACCTATGTTGTCAACGCAAATAGCGGAAACGTGCAGAAGTTTGTATCAGGCAAGCCTTCTTCGCCTACAGTGGTTGCCTCGGGTTTGTACTATCCGTGGGGTGCCTCCGTTACACAGAGTGGTGTAGTCTTCGTCGCGGACACATTCAATCATCAAGTGAAAAGGTATGATGTGGGTGCAAATGCTGCAACGGGTGGCGTCGTGGTGGCTGGTGGACATGGTCCTGGAACAGCTCAAAATCAATTGAATCAGCCGCGAGGAATATTCGTTGACTGTTCGAATAACATTTACATAGCAGATAGTGTACATTCGCGTTCAACAACTACCTCAGCACTACATTGCCCATCTATCGTTGTGAGCAATTATTCGTACAATATGTGAATTTCATGCAAACAATCGAATACAGAGATGGGCACCTGGGGCCACAGTGGGATGTACGGTGGCTGGTAACGCGAATGGACAAGCTGGCAAAGGACTAAGTCAACTCAATTATCCAATAGAAGTACAAGTCGACAAACAAGGTAACCTGTTTGTGTTGGATCAAGGTAACTATCGTGTTCTCAAGTTCACGCCTGGTTCATCGGTTGGCGTTAGTGTGGCTGGTAATGGTAACAAGGCAAATGGATTCGATACAGCAATTGGTTTTTATGTTGATTCATGTGATACCGTGTACATTGGCGCTGCGAAAGGGGTCATAAAATTTCCTGCTGGTTCGAATGGTACTGGTATCCCAGTTCTCCAAGTCGGCTTCACAGGTGGTATAACAACTGATAAAAGCGGTAACTTATATGTTGGAAGTAGGGGCGGAAATGCAGTTAGAAAATACACATTGATAAAAGCGTCAGCACAAACAACAGTGCAACCAGTGACTACAAGTAAGGCACTTTCTCGATATATATATATATATATATATAGGGTGGATCTATTGCCACTGCAGAAGTGTCAATAAGAACACAATCGTACACAACTATAGTTGTATTCGATGGACTATGCTATGAGAAAAGAACAAGAAAATAAAACTGTCACCATCGGTAACAACAGTCTTTTTATCAGCCAAATTTCGAGCGAATTCTATATTTTAGCCGACAGAAAGCCCACGGTAACCATTTTCTCATTTGGACTGAAAGGACCGAGTGGCTTGTCCACGTAACGGTACACTTCGCTGATCAAGTTTTTGAAAAAGCTTTTTCGATATCGAAAGTTTTGAACACATGATTAGATGCAGTTTTTTATTCTAAGAACCCGTTTGAAAGTCGTTTTTCAAAAAAGTTCATTTTTCATCCCCAAAACCCGGTTTTGAACTTTTCGGAAACCGAATTTTAATGTTTTAACCAAAAACATTTTTTAAAATAAATTTCTAAAAATGTGCTTTTGTAGAGAGTTGAATTCTCTACAAAATGGCGTATTTGTTTTTGAGTTTACTTGCTATGTACAATTTGTACATAGTTGTACAGCTGCCGACTTACTGTCCAGTTTTTGAGCTCTTATTTTGATACAGGAACTTGATTTTTGCGCAGGTGATCCGATGTACAAAGTACACCGGAAGTTGTGAAAATCAAAACTTTACTATTGTGTTAAATGCCTCAAATATGCTTCATAAAAAAGTGCGTAACGCTGTGACACTTATATTTTGTGTTTTTCAGGCAAATTTAATAACCTGGGTGAAACATTTTTTTACTATTAGAAAGCCCATGAGCTGCTCTACAAGGTCGGTTCAAGGAATATTCCGTTTGGAAAATCACTTTCGCAGCAAACAAGGATTTTCGCAGCAGCACTCTTAAAAAAGGGTCTTTTTTTGTAACACCGTGACGCAACACTAAAATCCTTCTCAAAGCCCAATGCAACATCCAAAAAACTTCGTTTTCATAGCATAAGTAGAGCATGATGAACTGCGTCGATTGGCGTTTGAACGAACTTTCTAGCTACTTTGGTTTTCGAGATAATCGAAGTTTAGTGCGTGAGAAACGTAACGCCGTGACGTTTGGACAAGCCGCGAGAGCGTCTAACAAATTTCGGCCTTTTTCTGCCTAAAAAGTGATTTTTAAGAAAAACAGACGGCTTTTTGGCAAAATCGGTTGTCCGGCAAGTTGATAGCCAGTTTAGCTCCAAGCAATAAAATAGAATTATGGTATATATTTATTTCTTCAGAAACAAACAATTTCGATATAGTATTTTGTGTTGATGGCATTAGTGGCGATGTTACAATAGAAAAGAGAGATGTCTCACAACGATATTCGAGAGCTTCGACACTAATCAATCCCAATTCTGACGCTAACAAAAACCTTATTTCTAATCAAGTAAGTGAACTATGAAAGCGTGTACAAAAGCTCATATTTCTTCGTTTCCAGTTAACATCGACGTATGGCGCCAACTGTGTGGCTGTTAATGCAAACCTGCAACATAAACGCAAAAAACGGTATTTTTCTTTGTTTGCTCACCTATTAAACTGAAAATGGTGACGCTTCTTGTTATAGTGCATCGTCGAATACCAAGCAGTGTAAAGAACAGTTGATTGTCACATGCTATATTACTTATCAGTCCGATTGTGCAAAATCGACATGCCAAATAACTTACGATCATAAAATTCAAAATTCAATTGGAAATACAACAAATGTATCATTATCATTGGTAGATACAAATAATAAACCGGTAGTGGTTCCTGCCACATTTGTATCTGTAACCAATATAAGTAAGTTTCAACTGTTCTTATGTATGAGACCTTTACTTCTTCGATCTGTCTTTCAGCACCAGTATCATCCACGCCCATAACCTCGACACGTGAGTACTTTCTCGTCTTTTTCTAATAGATGAAAGGAGGAGTCCGCATAAGACTGGAAATCGGTATATTTTTTGTCTAAAAATGATTCTGTGAGCAGTAGAAAAGTATTATCAGTTGTTTTAACTCATTTCACGTAGGTTTGACAACTAAAATCCGAGTAATTCTTCGTCAATAGTGTGCCAATAGTTCACTCCTCAAAGAGCAGCTATAGGTTACATAAAAGGTGTTTTTCTCACGTTTCTTTTGCATGAGCGACAAAGTAAATATATCACCGGATAGTCCCGAAAATTCTCTACAGAATATATGGTACATAACAGTTAATCACAATGTTTTGATAGCAGTAAGGCGCTTAGAATAGTCTTACGTATACAACATAGTAGAGAGTCCTCGCTGTTATAGGCCTTTTCCTTACCAAATAAGAAAACATACGTGTTTATTACAGACCATTTTGAAGCTCATGAAAATTTTGCGAACCATTCTGCCCAATAAAGCAAAGAATGTTGGGAAAAGTAAGATATCTCCCGGCTGTCCGTCCACAAACCTTTTTTACTAGAATATTTTGGTAATTTTGACCCCCGTTGTACCCGTTCGTAAATCGACTGCACTTGGATGAAAAAGCGTTATGGACAGCCGGGAGATATCCTATCTTCCTCAGAATTCTTTGCTCTATTAGACAAAATGGTTCGCAAAATTCTCTGATCAAAAACCAAAGACTTGGTTTTCCAGAAACCTTATTATCAAGTTTTCTGATAAAATGGCGATATGCACCTCATCTGGTAGAAAAATCGTCGAGCTATTCAAAATAGTATTCAGATTCGAAGAGAATTAATTCACTAGATTAAACGTTTTTGAAATATCGATTCAACACGCCACATAACGCGACATAACGTCCGAATATAAAAATTTCAGAAATATCCAATTTAATGATTTCAGTCGCTTCGAACCTGAAAATAAACATCACCACTCGACTTAGCATGGCCGATTATTTATATTTCGAGGTTTTTTGGAGTGATCCAAGATCAGTTGGCTGAAATCGGGGATCTCAGGCAAATGCTTATAGTTCCTGAACAGCACAAGCTAAAGAGCTGGACCTTGTTTATATCAATAGAGAACAATTTTCTCTATCGAATGGTTATATTAGAATTTCAAATCCAATAGGAAATCTTTTCTCTAGGCACTGTCCAATATGTCAAGCGAAAACTCACCTGATTGGTCAGTTGTTGACCAATCAGCTTTCGACATTTCTATATAAAAAAATATTATTCTCTTTCGAATGTTGAAAACTGCCGGTCTCTAGCTGCTTCCTATCCGGAGTTATTCAACTTACAACCGACTGCATTGTTCACTGAAATGGATAGTTGTTAATATATGTTGTATATATGAAGGGAGAAAATAAAACGATAACGGACTGAAAAGAACGAAATAAAAAAGTTAAAATGAATTTGAAAACATCTGCTGTTACTTTCACATTTATATTGATTCTAGACTGATATTCGTTTCAGTTCATAGCTCCTTATTGACACTTTCTATTGGAAGTGGCAATAGCATCTTGGGTACTTCCGCACATGTCCGCCCAGTATTACATTAGCTAAAGCCGGAAAGGTTTGACTATTTGCAAACCAGGTGGTTTTCTTGTGACGGAACTGATGTGTAGTTTTCGAGGGAGGAGGCCATGAAGAGCCAAAGTAGGTTTCCCGGGTTCACTCACGATGAAGAAATAAAAAGTGCTAGAGACTTCATTGTTGCGTCAAACGAACAAACTTGGAAGCCGCTCATTTGAATATAAATAAAGTTAGGTTTTGTTAGGTTTTGAGCTCGTCCAACACGCCATAAAACCAATGGTATCTGCTAATGCAGATAAGGTCCTCCAGTCAAAAATTCTTTCCTAGTGTCAGAAGAGAAAATCTTATTTGCGGATTAAAATATGCAACTTTGTATGCTCTTTCCAGCCAGTAGTATGAGAACGCTTGATACTATTAGATAAAGTCAAGTTTCGCTACTCGGGCACCCCTAAAAATGCTTCACTTCAGAACTTATGGCCGCGGAAAAACCATATTCGGAATAATTTTTCAATGAGGCGGCAGGGGTCTTTACACACCTTTAGTAGGACTATGGATTGCAAATAGTCAAACCCTCTCGGCTTTAAGTTGTGTATAAAGTGGACTGACCTGTGCGGAAGTACTCTCAACAGGAAGTACTCAGCGGAAGTACTCTCAGTAAGTGGCGCGTATACTCTCAGTGGCTTTTCTTTCGGGAGAGACGCGTCTGAATCTGCGTTTTGTTGTATTCAAACGCATGCCTCCCGAAAGAAAAGGTTACCGGGCTGTTTTAGGTCTGTTAAGTTGGGTTGTGTGCTTAAGTGAAACGATGAATTTTGTTATCAAGAACAAGCTAGTTCGAAAGTTACTCAAATTAATCAACTCACATATTCTGTCAGGAAAGTCATTTAATGATTTCGTTTTCATTTTTAGCTGTTGTAATCCCAGTCGTGAAAAAATGTGGAGCCGCTCAGTGTGGTAGTTTTGTACCGTGTTCATCCAATTCCAAGTGTTCATGTTTTGCACTGTATAATAGTACAGGTGGATGGTGTGCTGATGGTACACATCCTTGCTCTGAATTAACACAATGCGGTGTTAACGGACTTTGTCCAGCAGATAGTTCATGTATAGTCAACAGCTGCTGTAACATTCCAGTCTGTTATCCGTCAAAATATGCGGGTGATAATGTGTGTCCGCTGTTATAACGGTTGTCACTATTATAATTTTTCTTGCATAACGTTTCATAAACAGACAATTATACATTATTCGTCGGCGTTTTGACAACAAGTGAACACTAGTATCTTATTTCACTCATGTTAAGCAGGCTGGTGGTCTCTGAATGTATTTCCAGCTTTCAGTCATAGAGAAACTCTTTCTAAATTCTTGACTAATCAAAGACCTGTACTTGGTTTCGTGTTTAGGCTTCTCCAAGGCTGCTGAACTTTGGCCTATTTTTGCGCACAAGTTTTTTTCAACAAACTTAACAGTTGAAACAAAACTTTTTAGTCATTAAATCGGATGTTAATCAGAGTATATTTGACACTATTTAAATCTCAGAAAAGCTCACTTGCATTTTTTTCTCCTGATGTCCATATGATTGCCCACTGTGGGGCAATGTAAGTACTGGTACTGTAATTCATGAAAGCCTGCCACTCGTGCATCCATTAGAATACTTGGTAAAACAGTATTCTTCTCCTTTTTGTTGTAAAAAAGGAAGAAAAAAAAATTAAAACGAGTTGCTTAATGTTAGAGAACATGCAGATAAAAGTCATCCGCTGATGTGCGGGTGAAAATAAGTATTTTTTACATTATGATAACCGGACGACTTATGATGTACAGTATTTTGGTTATTCATCTGGTTTATAAGTTTCAGAATGATAAAGTTTTGAAAGGCCATGTGTTACCGAAGTCCAATTCAGTTGGCTATTCAATATTTCTTGTTACTTTACGTTCATGCAGATTTTTCTAAAAAAATAATTATCAATTTCTCATTAGTTAGCATGACCTTACGAGGTTTCGTAATCAGAACTGATAATCTTCAAAAATACGAGCTCGACCAAAATAGAACGTTTCTTTTCAACAAACATTGTTGTGGCAAAAAAATAAGTCTGATACATATTGATGTGTCAATTATTTTCATCATTTGGATATGGTACTCTAATTATTGTTGTTCACGAAATACCGTGAATATTGTTTAGTCATTCTATAGGAAATAAATCTTATACAATTCAAATATTTTTGAATATTTTTGAAGAAAAAAAATATTATGTTTGTTCATTTGTCCGGAGCAAGCATTCAAAATAACGAAGTAAATAAAGTGCTTCAAAGAAAATGCTTTTTATTTACTGTATTTAAATTTTACTTGAAAAGAAATGACATGGGCTGAAGGCATTAAATGAATAATTCAAGACTAAACAACGAATAGTTAGACAATGCGTGAATTTTCAACTAAATAGAAAAAAAAAATAACTGTTGATATCAGGATATTTGAGTGATGTATTGAAGCATGTTAATAGTATCCTACCCCTCGTTTTAGAAAAATTTCTCAGAATTAAGTTAAGCCAGCGAAAATATACCGCAAAATGTCCCTTTCAAAATGAGACATCTCCAAAGTTCTCACAATGTTGACTTGCTGAGATTAAGCGTTTTGATAGCCCTAGCATGACGTTTATACTAAAAGGTCTCTAGTTCAAACCTTGATTCAACCTCATTATACATGGACTTTCCTAAAACGTTCATTTTTTGACGACGATGGCAGGTGACGCCAGAGCGGGCAAATCAAGTAAAAAAATGCCTCAAGTTCAAGTAAATCAGACTTGACTTGGGAAAAGATTTTTCCGGTCTTTGAGCTGATTTCTAATTTTGACTATCTCTTTGAAGTCATTTTAAGAGTGCATTTTTCCGAATTTTTAATACAAAGAAATTATTTTAGAGATCTAAGCATTTTCCTTGATTTTTGTAAGATGACTCCGATGACTTATGAAGAGTACATAATATTCAACCTCGATGAACTATGAGAATGAACTAAAAAGAAAGGAATGAGGACGATTTCCTGACGTGAGACTTGACCTGACTTCAGAAAAATATTTTGGATCATCTGACTTGAGACTTGAAAAAGTCCCTACTTGCTCAGCTCTGGGTGACGCCAGTTTGTTGCTAGCATAAGAAATAACGAGAAGTAGCAACTGGAAATGAGAGAAAATGTGAAGACAAACTTTACCTCGCCAGTTTACAGCAACTTCCCACAATCGCCTCTGACCAGTCGATGATCAGACAGCCAACCTTTGTGCTCAATTTCGAACAATAACTCTAGTATCATGAAGTTCAGTATGCCTGCTACGATGAACGCCTCACCCGCACCTCACCCTCTTAATGCATCACTATGTAACTTGGTGCAGGGGCATCAGCTCCAAAGCAATTAGGAAATACAGCAGCTTTTCAACGATGATTTGACACACTCAGTGGATGACTTCGCAGTTTCGCGAAAGTCTTATCCGATCTTTATTACTTGGCATGCCATTCGAGAAGCTACAGTCGGGTCCGAGACAAACATCAACAGCTCAAACGAGACGCAAACTTGCTGATCACAAACTCAAAGAAAAAGAAGGATATGCTCGCGATGTCCGACGACGCTGTGCTGGCTGTTATAAGAAAATTAGAAAACAAGAATCAAGAGAAGCAAGTGCGATGGCAGTAAGAAAAATAAAAACTTTCTGTTCTGATTGCGACAAATTCTTTTGTCTGGATTGCTTTAATGAAAAGCATCACTCTACATAATAAAATAATTAAAGCATTCGCGAACAGGGAACCAGTAAAGAAGTGACTGTCTCTCTTTACTTAGGGAAGAGAAACAAAGAAAATGGTTCTTTTATCGTTTTTCTCGTTAGAACATACCGTGAGTCACCGGTGGCTCACATCGTGCTGGATGTGTTAACGTAGCGAGTTTCTTACTGATAGAAGAAAACTAGCATAAAAAACTCTTATCGATTTTAAACAGCTAAACTTCCAGTAGAAGAATGGGCAGTGCGGTGGCTAAGGGAGGGGTGTACGTCCCTCCTGCTTTTCAGGATAATCTTTCTCTTTAACAATCTATTTTCTCCCAAACTATTTTTCTATTCTTCCTTTGTGGAAAATTGAGAAATTAAAAAATCTATAACTTTGTCTGGGAATAGAATAGTAGAAGGCTGAAAACTTTTTCCGCGGTAGACTTACACGTCTAGATAATACACAGAAAGTTTAAACCTTATAGCTCTTTCCATTTCTGAAACACAATTTTCTATTTCTAGGAAAAATCGTAGTTTTTTACAATTAGTAGTAGGTTGACAGCTATGACATAGCTGTAAATTAATACAGTGAAGGTCTATAGTATATCAATGAATTCATAGTATCGCCTTATCATACCAATACCACACATACATAACCGGTATCCCATAAAGAATGACCCTCTTAATATTTTCTCAATACCTTTTTGGATTTTTATCCTTTCTGACTGAATTTTGTTTTAAAAGATTCAGTTTTCAATTCTCTACAAAACTATCTGGTTTTATTAAGGTAAATAACCGAAATCATTTGTTGACAAACGATTTGTCCAACTGTTACAACTTTCAAATACAACTTCTTCTCGAATGTTTTTTACTGCACGTTTTAGTTCTTGAATTAGGGTTGCTTTTGATTTTACTTTGTCCCAATTGATAACGTTAACAAATTCATCCCAAATGGAATAGTCCAAAGGGTTCAAATCCGGACTATTTGGGGGCCAATGATCCTTATCTATAAACGCAGGAAAATTGTCTTTGCACCATTGTTGAGTTAAATCGTGTGTGTGGCCTTGCTCCATCTTGTTGAAATATCCAATCATCGCCAAACACGTGATTTCCGTATTTAAGAGCCACGGGCAGCACTTCTTGAATATAACGAGCATGCTTTACCGTGCCTTTGTCCAAAATTACCAATGGTGTTACACCTTTCGAACGCACTCCTAACCAAACCATTACTTTTTGTGGAAACTGTCGCTTCTGTTTTGTACCATCCTT
>CAJNOQ010008013.1:0-11637 GCA_905250885.1 Didymodactylos carnosus
TGTTACGAACGCTTTTTAAGTTTTTGGATATAAAAAACGGAACAGCGTTTTTTAAAAGGTTTATTGGTCTCAATAAGCCCTTTTTGATAGTCTATTAATCTACGACTATTTTTTACAGTGTATAGGTGAATATCTTTTCTTGAATTTTTTATTTTGTCTGTTCGCTTGATTTGCCTGTTACTGCACGTGTTCTGTCTTTTCTGTTTATGCATGCATCCGCTCGTGGATAGGCTCATAGAAATTTTTTCGGTACATCTGCTCTAGAAAACAGTCTTTCTTTATTTCGACCTTTATGTATCATATCTTTCCTTTAGAATATGAAATGGATAGTGAATAGCATCTATCTTCAGAACTCATAGTTTTAAGAACACTCACGGTTTATGAGCCCGTTTACCCAGACTTTGAAGAGTAAACTTTTCAACCCCGTCAGCTAAATAAAAAAGTTTATATAAAAAACAATTTGGTAGTTTTGGTTGAGAACGTGGGGAGCCGACGGTCCATAGGGAGCTCTTTTCTTTTGGAAAACCAGTTCAGTTGTACGAATCGTCTTCAACTGTTATCGAATCTAACAAACCGTCCAGATCTCGCTCTCCTCATGTCACACTTTTTTATTAAATACCTTCGATACACCGGTGATATTTAAGATATGGATCATCACAGATACATATTTTCTACTGGATCATTCAATCTTCATAAAACTTTCAATGAATATAAAGCATACAAAGAACGATTACAACAAAAAGGAAGCTTGTAAGAGTGAAGGTTCTGCCAAAATGAGTGCAAAAAGGCGAAGAGACCCATGTCCGTCGCTAACGGTAGTCTGTCTTAGCGCAACCGATGTCAACAGAAATTATGCGACTAGGATTGAGTCCTTTGTTTAGTAGTCAAAATAAAATCAAAAGTTACAAATGACTACAAACGTAAAATAGAACATACATCTAAAACTGTGAGGAATAAACTAAGTCATATATACATAGATACTAGTATGGACTAAGGATATAAAGATATATGACTATCTTTAGGCTTGGTTATTTGCTGTTCTCTGTGTCAACACAATTTTATCTGTACCGGTTGCTTGTTGTTTTTATCGGCTTTTACATTCAGCGGTGAGTTACTGAATGTAAATTTTAATGTTTTTCAGAGTTCTTTAAGTTACGTTCTTAAAGTGTGTTACACTGGATTTAGACCATAATCGAAGAGTCGGCGATTCTCGGTTGATTAGACGTCCTTCTCAGTTGATTAGCCGTCGTTCTCAATTGATTAGCCGTCATTTCCAGTTCCGTAGCCGCCTCTGTTAGTTCTGCGGCTGCCCTTGGTAGTTCCGGAACTATTATGCTCAACGCTGGAACTGTGTTTGTCAGTTTCTGAACCGCCCTGGCCAGATGCTCTACCTCTGTCAAGATTGCCCCAGCCGCCTGTATCGCTTCTGCAGCCGCCCTCAACACAGTGGAAATCGCTGATGTCAATCTGCCCTGTGATAATTCTGCCATCACCTTTTGCAGCTCTCCAACAACTGTTTTCGGTTTTCCAGCCACCGTTTTCAATTCCAGAGTAACCTTTTGGGGCTATCTAATAACCGTTATCGGTTCATCAGCCTCAGTTGTCCGATTCCCATCCGCCGGTTTCATTTCCACAGAGAGCCTTTCAAGATTTCCAACAACCGGTTGCAATGCGTCAGTCGTAGTTGTATGGTTCCCAATTACCGTTTTCAGTTTCTTAGCCATCTCTTGCAGCTCCTTAGCAAGCGGTTTCAGTTCAGCAGCGACCGTTTTCAGTTCATCAGGCTCAATTCTCAGTTCCGCAGTCATCGGTTGCAGCATCAGAATCGCATTTTTTACTTTTTCAACTGTGATGTTCTGTCTATGGGTAACTGCTTTCAGCTCCGAAGTCACTGTTCTTAATTTTGGAATCATCCTGTTCAGCTCGGCGGCCGCTGTTCTCATCGCCGCAACTGCTATCTTTAGTGTGTTGATCTATGTGTGTTGAGTATTAAATTGAACGGTAGACACAATCGAACACAAGAATGCAATAAGTGTAAATAAAAGTGCAAGTGACGCTAATACAAATGATGCACCAACTTTAATGCTCAAGACGTTTTCGAAACGTTCGATTATTGTTGCTAAATCCTTACTAAGCTCATATATTAGTTTACGTGAGTAATATTGTCTCAGTGAATCGAAAAAGTATAATGCTTCATATTTCCTATTAATAATTTGTATTGTTAAGAGAATGATTAAAAGTAATAGTATTAATATATAACAAATAACCGACAAAATCATGACTGGCATTTCATCATGTATAGTGATGAATACATTTGTATCTACATCTCTTCTTCTATTTAATAATCTTAAACAATTAATCAGTATACAGCATAACAGAAGTCCCATTGAGAAATATAATAAGTTCTCTGACACGAGTATGTAATCTGGTGAACGGCATTTGCATTTTAGTGCCATTTCCTGAGAACTATCTGATGCTGCTAACGGTTCTGATGATGAGGATGAATGAAATATGCAATAACTATATATACTAACACTATGACATACTTTGAAATCATTAGCATTAAACTTTGGAATATAATTATGGCCACATCTGGCTGGTTGCACAAGTCCAGTTAGATCAGTTGATGACTTCGACGATGTGACTGATAATGAGGAATATTTCATACAATGCTTATAAATACCAAAATAGTGCAAATTACTATGGTACATTGAATCAAAAAACCGCTTTACTGGTGTACGAATTAATGAATCAATGGAACTGTAATCAAATCTGTTATCGCCCAAACGAATAAGTTTCCAATACGGTAATAATAATGCAGTTATAGAGAACACAAGTGCTAACAAAGTAAATGAAACTGATATAACGAGCAATGCATATTTTATATCCATGGATGGACGTGATGATGGACGTTTTTCATCTGCTGATAGTTGAGCATTTGTATTTAATCGTGTTAATGAATCGCACTCAGCCATTGATAAAATTTCATAAACTCCTTTGGTATGTATGCGTGGTCATGTATCTAAAACAGAAGATCGATACGATGTTTCATTGAGAAGTAACACTTGTTCGTATAGAAATCTTTTTAAAAGATAAAAATGGTTCTAAATAATGATTAAAGCTTCTATTAAGATGGTCAGTATTATGCAACAGACGCTGAAACAAAAACGATCTCTTTTAGATCGCCAAAAAGTGATTGAGATTGTAAACCGCGTATAAATATGGATAGTTAGTTCTTCAGAACAAAGTTGACCACTGTATAGAGAGAGTCAGACAGGACTTAGGTGCTGCTACACTCTTCTTGAGAAAAATAAAAGAAGTGTAGTACGACGACACTCACAACATCTAATTTAAAAGATTCATGGATGACATAAACGCCCCTCCTCCATAAGGAAATATAAATTGTTAAGAAGCATTACAAAAAAATATCGAGAGAAAAACATGAGCACTTTCTATTTGACGCAAAGAAACTACAATAAATTTGCAACATTTTAGCGAAATACCGAGCGTTGCAGGTGATTCTGTTCTCGGGAAATATGAATCATAAACTTATATGAGGGACGTATGATCAATTTTGTTACACACCGTATACTTTCAATGGGAAATACCAATCAAGAAATGGGTCAAACATCGATCGTAGGAATCGTGGTTATTATTCAACCACCGAATAATATCCCTGACCGAATCCAGGGGATTGTTGCCCTAGGGAATTGTTCAACAGTAGTCAGATACAACAAGCGCCATAGGCAACAAGTAACGGGCAGTTGACAGTACGTGACTCTTATCAAACACCTAAGGAGTTACTATTTGCCAGCCTCTCTCCTATGTCATGGACAGTAAAGTTTCTATGAAGAGATACAAAATTCTCGTGTACAGAGCATAATTCCTTCCAGACTATACACATAATTCTGCAGAAAACAGCATAATTCTCATGTAAAACCAATAAGTCAATAAAGTTTCTAACGAGCGATAAAAAATTCTCGTGAAGAGAGCATAATTCTCACACAAAACAGCATAATTCTGGTGTACAAACGTTATTCTGGTGCCCTCGAGCATCAACTTTCTATGAAGGCATACAAAATTCTCGTGTAGAGCGTATAACTCCTTGTAGACTATACACATTATTCTAGTGACCTAGACAATAAAGTTTCTACCAAGCGATAGATAATTCTCGGGGAGAGGGCATAATTCTTTCTAGACTACGCATAACTCACACAGAAAACAGCATAATTCTCGTATAAAACCACTATTGCGGTGACCTAGAAAATAAAGTTTCTATCGAGCGATTGAAAAATATTAGACTAGATGCATAATGCTCATACAAAACACCATAATTCTCGTGTAAAAGCATTATTCCCATGTCATGGACAGTAAACTTTTTATGAAGAGATACAAAATTCTCGAGTACACAGCAGAATTCCTTCTAGACTATACACACACAGTTCTCATACAAAGCACCATTATTCTCGTGTATAAACATTATTCTCGTGATCTTGGAAGGGATAGAAAATTGTCGTGGAGAGAGCATAATTCCTTCTGGACTATGCAAATGAGAGCATTATCTCTTCTAGACCATCTGCGTAATTCTCACCCAAAACTGCATAACTCTCCTGTGTAAAGATTATTGTCGCTACCTAGACAACCAGCTTTCTATGAATAGATACAAAATTCTCGTGGAGAGAGTACAATTCTTACACAAAACAGCAGAATGCTTGTGTAAGAGCATTAGTTTGGTGACCTGGGCAGAAGAGTTTCTATGAAGAGATACGTGAAAATTCTGATATTTTCTTGCTTGAGGATGATTGATTGAGAGAGATAAGGATAGAACAGAAAGAAGCAAAGCACAAAAGAACACTACACAGTTGATAGAATCGAACACTTGAACTTTGAATTCAAATGCAAAGAATTTACTTTTGGACTAAATTGTCCAAAAGTAAACTCTGAGGTGTTCTCATCCCCATCCTGTGCATTGCTATAGTGTGTTCTACTCCCGCTGCTCAACCCATACAGCTTATATCGTTGATCAGCGACCAAAGCCTGCATACTCTGTGATGAGTTATAGAGAGAATTAAGAGAGACATTACATCACAGAACAAGAGATTCTCATGCAAGGGAGCATAATTCGCGTGAGGGACTGAGGGAACAGGCAAAGTTGATATGGCTGTTGTTTTGTTACCACTCAGAGGTACCTTCTGCTAGTTTCGTAACCGAATTCTTGTGAGACGAACATAATTTCGGTTTGACGATTTCTCTCCCACTGCTGCATAATCGAACTTAATGTTGATACGTGACAGATGGGAATCCAGGCTGCTTAAAGCGATTAGTCATATATATAAACTTTAAAACAGAATAATATATATGTCTATCATATCTTCATATTTCATCGAGTCATACAGCATACGTAATGACATTGTTATGGTTGCCGTAGGCATTATGTCAACAATCTCAGAGAATAGTAGTTTTCGTTGGTTTTGTTATAAAGCACAATGGAGGAAAAAGTGTTCAAGTGTCTCATTCGCACCACATATACAGTACGGGTCAGCAGTGAGATTGCTAATGTACCAATCATGCCGCCTTAGTTGAGTTCGATCAACTCGACATCGACAAAAATGTATTTCATCTAAGCGATTATTTAAAATGGGAAATCTTTTCTTGACGAATGCTTTAATTTTCTTTTTAAAAGAATTCAGCTTCATTGCACTACGTGTATTAAACGGTAATTATTGCCAATCAATACGAGCTTGGTATATATGACTTGATCGATGAGGGACAGAATTGAGATTCAAAGACCGATCTGAGCGCGAATGGATATTAGATTCATGATCAGCAGCGATAATTACCTATCAGCATATAAGTTTCAAGGAAAAACCGATTTTTAATTTGAGGATCTTTTCTTGTAGACTCTTCTTTATTTTCAGAAGGTATAATCTTGTCCTATGTGAAAAATAAAATATTTTCTTCATCGCAATACTAAATTCAGATCCTATTAGTGAAGCTGCGTCGAATTCCTAGTAATACCAGTGTTCGATGAAGTAAAATGTTTTTATTTTAGTTTTTATATCAGCTAATGTGCTCAAATCGCGTGGTCTGTTGAATCGTTTATTAAAAAAACAGCAATCTGACGCTGAAATTATACAACAGTTCAAAGTATTTTTTATTCTACAGAAAATATATTGCTGGAATGTGGTTGGTAGAACAAACAGAATATTTTAGCGGTATTGTATTAAGATCACATTTTTATAAGGAAAATTGTTGGAGAAACCGTAGAGCCATATGATTTTATACTACATACGAAAGAGGAGGAAAAATCGAGAAAAGAAAATGCTGAAATTAGGAGCGAGATTATAAGATCTTCTAGTTCAAGGCTGGAATTATTTATGGAGATAAAATAAGAAAAGTATTTCAATGAGTCAGTAGAACGAGCAAATATGGAAATAACTATTCGAGATAATACTGATCCTTCGATTGGTAATCCATTAATTAGTTTATTAAATAGACGAGATAAATTTGAAAAGAAAGATTTTGAAGAAATTGTTTGTTATAACGAAGAATTATGGGAAGCTTTAAATGTTAGAAAATTTGAAAATGTTTTTATATTAGATATAAATCGAATAGGAAAAGAATTACCACAGAAATATAAAAATATTTGAAAAGAGATAGAGAAGATAGTAGATTCACAACAGGTTGATATATCGATATTTGAAGGATCTTCAGAGAAAAATAAATTTAAAGCCTATTTAGAACAGAACCAAATATTAACTCAAACTAAGCGAGTTAAAATAGATGAATCAAATTTAAATTCTTTAAGATTTGATGGTAAATATGAAAAATATGCTAAAATTAAATTTAATGACAAATGTTCATGAAACAAAAGATCTTAATGTTTTTAATAGAATTAAGAGGTAGTATTAAAGAAGATCGTGAATATTTTTACTTACCATATGGTACAAAAGAAGAAGAAGGAAATAAAATATGAATATTTAAAAAAAAATATTCTAAAATCAGGCGGACTTGCCACTCATAAATATGGTGATAAGCAAGAAGAGACAGATAAACTATTAGATAAAATTTTAGCAAACGGTGGTTATGAAAATGATAAAAAATTAATTCATTCGAAAATATCAGTTTTACAAGGAGATATTCGTTCATATAAAGATGATTCAAAAACAACCTTTAAAGATTTTATCGATCTACGAGATTAAGAAATTGTTCCAAGTGAATTAAACGTTTTTCAAGGATTTGCTCTGAATAAGTTTTTGAAGATTGAAGAAGATAAATCCTGGTGGGATTGGAATGCTCTTGCAGTTGCAATGATAGGACTGCGCAAGTCATTGTCAGAGCAGTCTTAATCGCATTCGTTGCTGTTAATATAGGAGGTGCTCAAGTTAGTAAAGGAATTTCTGATATAATATATGCAACCATGGCAGGACTATCAGGCAATTTCACTTGGAGGGATTGGGCAACACAAAAGGCAATTAACTTTAGCATTTCTATAGTGATTGCAGGTCTTGGTAATTTAGCATCGATAGGTAGCACTGCAGTAAAATAGGTTCAGTATCTAGAGCGGCAATATTAGCGAAAATAGTTAAAGGTGCAGCATGTGAGTTTGCCACTACTTGTTTAACTAACATTTTAACTGACAAAATTATAGAACAAATTCAAGAAGGTATTACTTTACGTTGCTAGTAACATTGACAAAGAATTTGAAAAATCTCTTAGCGAAACGAAAAAAAATATCGAAGGAACATTAGGAGGATTTCTAATTCTTAATTAATTATCATAACAATTCGATAATATTGCAATACAACTTGAATCTGCCGTAAGAAATAGTTACGAGAAATTTGCTGAAGGTCTAAATAAGTCGAGTTCAAAATACGCTAAAATGGCTGCTACTGCAATTAAAACAGCAGTTATGATAAATCAGATATGGAGTTTAGTTCAATCCATTTTACAGTTAAGTCATGCGATAAGTACTATTATACAGATTATTGAAGGCGCAGTTAACATAAACAATCAGAATGTTAATGCCAGAAAATTAAACGATGCAATTGTTAAAGCAAGAGCAGCTCAATTGACTATTGTCGGTAAAAAAAAAGAATGGACTCGGATGTTTCTTGAATAACGTTGGACAGAAATGTGGTAGATGCTTGCGGTCTTCACTAATCGAGAGCTAGGATCTAACTGCATCTTTTCATAATGAAAGTTATTTTCAAAATCTTTTCTTAAAGCAGGTTTTTCAGGAGATCTTTCGAAAACCAGGTCATTGCTCAAAAAATTCCTTCTTTTCTTTCCGACTTTATTCTCGTGCCTTTTTATAGTTTGTATCATTTTTTAGAATAAATGTCTATATAATGATAAGAACAAAAAATGAAGGACACTGATTCCGTGCTGAAGAAAGTGAAAATGTTTTTAGTTTCCAATTTTCCTGCGCTCAAAGTTCTGGTGCTTAGTTCATGATAAAATATGATACAATTGGATAACAGTTTCATTTCGTTATGTTTATGCAACATTCTACTTAACATTCCGTAGTTCTCACATCGTCTATACATAATGATATTGTACTTGAACATGTTCGATCCCGACACCGCCGTTGATTATTTGTTTTGTTTGCTCGTTTTTCTGGTGTATTGATACCCATTACGATTCAAAACTGGTTTCTCTTTTTCAATAGACGTGAAGAGATTGAGAAGTTAGTTTGGGACGAACTGAGCGGACCTCGTTACGTAAAGACTGTTTATTAATAGCTTATAATGAATCCCTTGGTCGAAAAGTAAATGAAGATATGATAGAAGGAGAAAATTATATCAATATACTGTTCGAAATTCAAAAACATTTGCTAGATATAAACAAAATGTAGATGTGAGTGGATGTAATCAAATGATTGGCGGTGGTGGAAAAAGGCCCTTCAAACCACGTCTTGAGGACATAAAAAGTGGTCTATTTGATAATTTGGCAGGTAGCTATAATGATTTATGTAAAAAGCTTCCAGAGCGGAGAAACGTTTTTGAAATACATCACATCCCTCCAAAAGCTGCATATAAAGGTACACCTTATGAAGGCATCCGTATAGATGATATGCCAGCATTGGTCATGGATGCACGAGATCATAGATCGATTACTTCGACAGCATCTAGTTATATATCCAAAGAGTATCGCGAAAACCTTCGGAATCTCGTAATAGAAGGAAATATGTATACTGCTTTGAAGGTAGATCTAAATGATACGTTAAATACGGGTAGGGAAAGAGACCACTATGTAGAGCACGTTACTCAGCTTCTTGATCATCTGGTAAGTAAATCTGTAAGGTATACTCCATTTAACAAATGATTGTTGAACCCTGGCACATCCTGTTCCGTGAATCAAGCATTAACCATAACTCAGGAATTGGGTGAAAGATATTATTCATATACGTTCTTTTTTGTTGGATATTTTTTCTATCGTTTTCTAGTGATTTCTTCCTTTACTGAACTGCTTGTTCTACTGAGGGTGGGTGTGAGCACGAGCTGCCATTACGATTCATCCCGGCTAAAGGAATCTTCCGATGGCTTTGTGTCAATGAAGACTAAATTTCTCTCTTACAACGAATTGTAATGTAAACGTTGTTAATAGTCTAGAAGATAAGACAAGAGATTGAAAGCGGTCACACGACGTTTCGTCCTTGCTAAAGGGACTCATCAGGTATGTTTACAATCTATTATTACATGAATCAAAATCCTTCACATCAATGAAGAAGTTAAGAACTTCGTAATAATTCTTAGTTCTATTACAAGAATAGAAGATTTTATTGAATAGACATGTAGCATATTAAAAAAATCGAGATTTACAACTTTATTTTGTTGACAATGCTAACTCGTTAGATGAATATGATCCATTATATTTAGTTCTAGTAGCTGATACGCTAGAAACTATTTATGCAAAAATTGATAAGACAATGTGAACAAGAAGAAGAACAACGTGAATCACCGTCGCCTACAACTTTATATATTCTGAGTAAGATTGAGCAAATGGTAAAAGTTACTGTCTGTTCGTGGAGTTACCAAAATAAATTTTACTTCATTTTGTAGAGTGGACAATTCTGCATTTATTCATATGTAATAGAACATTTCAAAACATTAGAATGATGTACTTTTAAATCAAATAGCGGAGGTGAGCACAGGTTTCATCATTTTCTTACTTATCTAAATTTTAATACAAATCTCAAAGATATGAACATACAAAACTTTTTTCAGTCATTCCAGATGCAGAGCAAACATTTCTCTACAAAATGAGACGTCGGCGAGCTCTTGTGATGTTTTCTTATGGTTTTACACGCGTTTTACGACAAGGACCGTATTTGAGGCCAGTCTCTTACTGCCTTTTACCCTAGTTTTGATCCATCAACCAGATGCAATAATTTACAAATAAAAATTTTAATTTTGTAAAAATGGCTGGGAAATGTATGAAATTATGTGTGGAAAAAGACATTTTTCTGCTCCTTTTAAAATTATTTCGCGAAAATATTAAAAATTTCATAACTCAGTCAAAACCGAGGGAAACCACGTCAGAATGTCATAGTAGACTCTGTTTCATCTACACCATATGATGCAGTTCAACAAACATTTTAAAAACCACATAATATACTTTGATTTTGAAACGGTTTCCTGCAACGCTTCCAAAGTAAGATAGTACTTTTAATTGAGCTTAAGTAATGGATCAGATTCAGCAGATAAAATAGAGTATACTGTGATATTCTGACTTGATTTCCCTCGGTTTTGATTGAGTTATGAATTTTTGAATGATATAAATCAGATAGAAAACTTTGAGAATTTTCTGATCCTAACGTTCCAGTTAATACACAAAGATGTTTTTCATATTTCTTTGAATAAATGCCTTATTAGAAATAAAAACTACTTCTAAACTTTCAATTGATAATTTTCTTCGATATTTTAATTCTTAAAATTGAACTAAACCATGACACCATCGTGTAGAATATTGTTCAACTCCAGTATCTTTATCAAGTACAATAATAGTTTTTTGTTTGGAAGTATTTGGTTAATCTATTTTCGGTACATCTAAAACAAAATGATTATCTTCTCGCATGATTCGTCCTTGAAATGCACTATCAATCGAACGTTTGATTTTATAATTAACAAAATTATGCATATAATCAGGAATAGAAATATTCTTAGTTTGAACATGTTGTTTTACAAAATAAGAAATATCTTCTATGTGATTTATAAATCGATTTATAAATCGTCCTATTTCGGACTCTTTATTAGAGTTTTAACCTTACCTACAACATCAGACCTATCAACACCTTTACCTTTACCTAGACGAGCTATAACGATAGATTTGTCTTTAACTAGCTCGTTCAAACGCTTGTTAAAAACTGTAGTCTGAAGTATTAAAGGCTTCAATTCTCTTTTCGCATCCACACAAAGAGTGACTTCGTATGATGTTAGTTTTATGAAAAGCACGTAGAAGGTGTTCAGAAGATAAAGCAAGTAACGTGATTTCATCGACATCCTTACCCCCACGTCTTGCAGAAAGAGAAAATCTGCACAAGTTCTTTAAAGATTTTTTTTCTTGAAAATTCTTGATCAAGAACTTGATCAAGATTTATTGATACCTCTGCACTTGATGTCCTTGGAAAAACTT
>CAJNOQ010008014.1:0-11637 GCA_905250885.1 Didymodactylos carnosus
GATAGAATGAAAGGAATACTGATAAATGAAAAGGAATACTGTGATATTGGGCTCAACTCTCGTCGTGTGAAGGTTATCGTTCTTTGTTCGATAAGAAAAAGAAACAGTAACACTGTCATAGGGTGTGGACGAAGTTGTATACTCTGTCATTGTCGAAGGAAACCAGGCGACGAGTCCCTTGAGAAAGGTTTAAACTGGTCGTGCTATCTTCTTTTGAGTCTTTCACAAATGAGTCCTATTTGAGTCTCTAGTAACTGATCAGCGGTTATAAAATTAATCTAAATTAAACTTTAAGCGACGAGACTGGAGCACGACATCACTGACCACTGCACATATTCTGCTTCTCTCCATTAAGTATTTCCTTTCATTCTATCACAAATGATTCATCCCTTCAACACTCTATGTAGTAACTTTTTTTTAGAAATTAGTTGTATTTCTTTCTCTTTCTTCGTTGCTATTGCACCATATGCCAGCTTACGCAACATTAATGTTTTTCTCGTCTTTAGAAATACATTTACATAAAGTTTACATAAAGTGGGTTACATAAAGTTTTATAAACAATATTTCCACGAACAAAAATTATGAGGAAGGTGTGATGGTGCCAATTTTGGATGTTGTAGATGTTATGGTGCTGATCGTCGATTTAGACCTTTTAAACTTTTAGGATCTGCTGTGTTTCCTGAACTATCCAATGAAGTTGTTCAACTTAATTCACCAAACCGTTCTTGAGCAAATTGAAGACGTTGAATAGACGATTGTAACATTTCAATATCGGATTGTAATTGAGAACGTACTTGTTCAATTTGTGCTATGCACAAAGAGACAGGCTGTTGATCACCTGAAGCTGATGCAGTAGTAGCCGACATGCTGAAATCTTGAAGAAGAATGTGTGTACGTGTGTCTCGTCGTCAACACAGATCTTCTTTTCTTTACTTGTATTCTTAACAATGTAAGAGGTCCATTGAGACGACTAATTAATATGAAAAAAATATTGGATACTGAATTATCATAAGATGCATTAACAGCATTGATATTGATTGATAAAGCAATGAAAAAGAAATTAAAACAATAATAATAGACAAAAAGCTTCGTTGATGCTCGATGTTCACCGACGAAGTTCATTCAAACATTCATCTTTTTTTCCTTTCGTATTGATTCATAATATCCTGGATACAAGTGATGTTTCTGATTGAAATATGATAAACATACTCTGCTTTTGTTCGGTTCAAATAAAATATGCCCTGTTCAAGTTCCATCACTTTTTGAACAGGTCGTATGTGCTAACAACAGAACGATTAAGAAGACAATCCATTATGACAAATTAGATAGAAAATAGAGGTATATGGATTTTGATGAAATTTTCTTTAGCTTTACAGAATCAAAACAAATTATGGCTCTACGACGTATCTGTAACTGATTAGACTACAGTATAACGGCTGATCTCTTCAGCATCATTACTATCTGTGGAATAAGTTTCTTCAGCAAATTCAACTTTAATGTCAGGAAATAACGCGTGCAGAGATGCGACAAATTATTACCTATAAAATCGCAGCGCTTGCTTTTTGGTGTCTTGCGCTGAAAAGTTTAATATTTTAATATTTTTTTCTCGCCTAAAATACAATGAAATATATAAAATTGTAGAACGAAGCAAGCTTTACAAAACTGAACAGGATAAAAAGAAATCATTATTATAGTCACATAGTAAACATTAAACGATGGTTTTCTCGAACAGTCTGATCTCTTAGGTCTATTAAGATCTATAATATTTCTGATCAGTAAACTCCATGAATAACTCTATGGAACTATTCTTATTTATACACCATTAGATGCAACTTTTTGAGCACTACGAAACCCTGTATTCCGTTTCTGTATCTTAATAAATCGATAAAATCCGACCAGATCCTTTCTTTTCATTTGTTTTTTAAAAGGATTTTTTGTTCTTCCATTTGTAATTTTAAGAATAAATTGGAACAACAAGAATTATTAATCAAGTCGATCAAAAACCAAATCAAGATCTTTTTCTTTTCATTATTCTAGAATTCATTGAGAAAAGTTTCCAGAGATTTTATTCGTTAAAAGAAAAATTTGTCACTAAAAAAGTTATTTTACCCAAGAAGATCAAAATTTAATTCATTGAAGAGAAAAGATTTCACATCGAATAATAAACAATCACATTGACTTCCTTTTATTGTTTTTTGATGATTTATCTTTGTTTATATCAATTCTGTGTGTTTCTCTATTTCAGAACTCAATTTATATCAAAATACAAAACTCGAGATTGTGGTCCAATAGACCATTATCAATAAACAACTTTGCTTATCGCATAGCAAAATCACACCAGTCAGTGTTTCGATCTTAGCTGATACACTGAACAACAATAAGACATTCAAGAGACTGTTTCTAGGATGGAATCGGATATCTGACATAGGTGTTTATTCTCATGTCAAGATCCTTTCAATCAACAATAATACTCTCAAGTGGCTTAGCCTTTCAGAGAATGGGATCATAGGTGAAAGTGGAAAACATCTCACTCAAATGCTCAAAACAAATAAAACATTGACTCACCTGCGGTTAAACAATAATGTCTCGAATATCCGAATCCCTCTGAGAACAAATTATTGACTGATTCGAGTGTCGATTTTCTTCTTCAAGTGATCAAGCAGAATCTATCATTGAATAAGCTCTGGATGAAGGTCTGCTATTTGTCCTAAATGGGCAAAAAACAAGTTCATTTGATTAATAAAAGGAAATCGGAATGAAATAAATTGATGAGCAGTGGAAATAATTTTAAGAAATAAAGGAAATATTGATCAATTTCGAACATTATAAATATAAAAGACAAGAATGAAACAAAAAGAAATTATTTCTTAAAACATTTAAAAAAAAAGAAAATCTTTTCAAAACAAATCTTTTTCACCATTTATTTTTCTGTCACGAGTTTGAAAAGGAGCGATGCGCATTCATTTCTATGTCCTTTCGCGCATTTTCGATGAGATCAAAGCAAATGCCATTTTATCTTCATGCAATTCTATCCAAAAACGACGATAATTATAACTTGAGTTCTAATCGTTTTAGCTTTTGATCGATTTTTTTTCAACTATCAATGGCGAATTATTTCTGATAGAATCTGACTTCAAGGAGGAGTCGATGCAATAATAACGAGAGTCTTTCGATAGAACAGCCGACAGAATATGAGAAAATGTGCGAGACAATGATGAAGACGCAAATATCGATGACCAATGATTTTGGAACGACGTTTTAAACATAGGCATTATGTAGTAGATAAACCAAGAAATGGATGGATTGACGGAACTGTTTCTATTGCTAGATACGAGAACTTTGAGACTGGATGAGAGTGAGTGTTCAGAGATGTTGAATCAGTTAAAGCAGTATGAGACGTTATCGGAGAGTTGATTTCACTTCTCGATGCAGTTATCTTTCTTCGAGATTGTGGCGAATATGTTTGCCGGCGACAGACGTTCTTCCGGCTTTCCATCTATTGTATGAACACAAGCGCGTGTAGTCGGGGCATAATCATCATAATTTTCCGGCTTATATGAATCTATCGACCTGGAAGTGATGCTGTGGGTCCTCCATTTGGGAACTCACATACCATCTTTCATTCATGCCAATTCCCTTTTTTCGTTTATTGGAAAATTAAACATTTCTCTTTGTTTATTAGCGCGAACAGTTTCGTGAGTAGCAGCAGTTTATTTGGCAAAATCAAATGAAAAACAAGTGGGTGAATAAGAGAGATGCGCTAAATAACGTTGTGACTTCACGCTTTAAATGAAAAAAAAATCAAGTAGGGTTCGCTGTAAAAACACCAGTGAGAGTTAGACTGAGTGGTGACTTTTATAATTTAAAAAATTTACTAACACGGCTATTACCGTTTTCACTGACGTACAAATTAAGTTGTGAATCCAATTTTACGTCATATGGAGCAGAAATACTGCTACCACCACTTCCACGTCCGGCAATTGTGATACCTGTCGAACTTCCATTGCAGAAAAGTTGAACCCGATTATTTGTACGATCAGCCACATATATATTGTACCATTGATCTAGTGTTATTCCCATTGGTGAATATAATTGCGTTGAACTATTTCCCGGAACCCCAACAGTACCGGCTACAACCGTACCAGTTGAAGCACCAATTCGCCATTTCACTACAGTAGCAACGGGACCAGAATTGGCAATATATAAGTCTAGATTTGTTTCATCATAAAACAAACCAGCGGGAGAAGATAATTTGTTTGTTGTGTTGCCTGTTGATGAAAATGAACAGAAAAACAAGTGTCATCTTATATTTGTTAATTTTGAGGTTAAACACCCAGCAACTGCATAGTACATACATCATCGTTCATCGCTGTTTAATGCAGAGCTGTTTGAATGCACAAAAAATGTGTAAGATGAAATGTATTGTATGAATACAATGTTATAGTGTAAGCTAAAAGTGGGCTGATCCTGACACTCGAGACGTATTAGTTTTCATACTTTTCATCCTCTTCTACTTTTCAGACTTTTAAAACTTATCATACTATTCTACCTTTCATACTTTTCATCGCCTTCATACTTTTCGTGCCTTTCATGTTTTTCAACTTTTCATCCGTTTCAATCTTCACTGCTTTTCATACTTTTCCTGCCTTTCATCTGCCTTGCACACTTTTCACTGCATGAATCGGAATGAAAAGTATGATAAGTATGAAAGGGCCGAAAACTATGAGAAGTAGAGTAGAATGAAAGGTTTTAAAAGTATGAAAAGCATAGTATGAAGCGAATAAAAAGTATAAAAAAGACTGCTGCCCCATCTTCGTCGAAAAGTAAAGTGAAAATTACTCTACACATTGTTTGTATATTCTAGCAGCCATCGTTTAATGAAAAGGGGGGGGAGAGTGCAGACGATTAAACTTTCATTTCTCCTTTGACACTTTTCATTGCATGAAACGGAATGAAAAGTACGATAAGTATGTAAGCGATGAAAAGTACGATAAGGAGGGCTCTTATAATACACAAAAAATGTGTAAAGTGCTTTTATCTTTACTTTTCTACGACGATGCAGCAGCAGTCTTTTTTCTACTTTTCATCGCTCGCACAGTTTTCTACTTTACGTACTTTTCACCCCTTTCATACTTATCATACCTTTTCATTCCGTTTCATGCAATGAAAAGTGTGCGCACTGTTTGTGTGTTCCAACAGCCCTCGTTTAATGAAAGGAGGGCGGGGGCGGGGGATAGTGCAGACGATTAAACTTTCATTTCTCCTTTACACTTTTCATTGCATAAAACGGAATGGAAAGCATGATAAGTATGAAAGCGACGAAAAGTACGAAAACTAGAATAGTATGAAAACTATGAAAAGTAGAATAATATGAAAAGTTTGAAAAGTATGAAACCGATGCAAAGTAGAAAAAAACACTGCTGCCACATGTTCGTAGAAAAGTAAAGACAAAAGTAAACGGGGACAGTGCAGACGATTAAACTTTCACTTCTCCTTTCACACTTCTTATTGCATGAAACGGAATGAAAAGTATCATAAGTATGGAAGGGACGAAAAATATGAAAAGTGGAATGGTATGGTGAGTTTTAATTGTGTGAAAAGTAGAAGAGTATCAAAAGTATGAAAGCGATGAAAGGTAGAAAACTGTGCGAGCGATGAAAACTATGAAAAGTAGAATAGTATGAAACGGATGAAAAGTAGAAAAGCACCGCTGCTGCATCGTCGTAGAAAAGTAAAGAGAAAAGTACTTTACGCATTTCTTGTGTATTCTAACAGCCCTCGTTTAATGAAAGGGGGGGCGGACAGTGCAGACGATTAAACTTTCATTTCTCCTTTCGCACTTTTCATTGCATGAAACGGAATGAAAAAGTATGATAAGTATGAAAGGGGTGAAAAGTACGTAAAGTAGAAAACTGTGCGAGCGATGAAAAGTAGAAAAAAGACTGCTGCTGCATCGTCGTAGAAAAGTAAAGATAAAAGCACTTTACACATTTTTTGTGTATTATAAGAGCCATCGTTTACTGAAAGGGGGGGGTGGGGGCACAGTGCAGATTATTAAACTTCCATTTCTCCTTTCACACTTTTCATTGCATGAAAAGGAATGAAAGGTATGATAAGTTTGAAAAGGACGAAAACTATGAAAGGTATGAGAGGGACGAAAAGTAGAATAGTATGGTAAGTTTTAAAGGCTGGAAAAGTAGAAGAGTATGAAAAGTATGAAAGCGTTGTCTGTAATAATTATTAAGGTTCGAATATATCTTCCTATTTTACATTTCAAAACTCTAGAAAAGTTCACCAATTCCTTTCCCAAGCTTGACTTTTCATCGAGAAGTAGAATACTCCAGTTTGTTTGTAGGACAGGCAGCTCTCTACAAGATATACAATATCAAATATTGAAATGCTAACCGTTGTTTTTTGTTCAGATCTCACGTTACTTTCGATATTCAGGTGAAAATCAATATTTTAAAATGAGAATTTAGCATATAAATACTCCCAATGATGAAAATGCAGATGTTTTTAAGGCGTTTTTTAACTGTTATGTGCAACAAGTATTATTCTGAATAGATGTCTCGTCCGTATGAAACAATTCTCATAGAATTCTTCTCTTCTGTTTGTTTTGTTTTATGGTCTTTCTATTTCTTATGAAAAATGTCGTTTGGATAAAAGAAAAGTCGTCGAAAAAGAACATTGAAGGACTTCAAACATTTTATTTCTAATTTATCGAAATTTTCAACATTTCTCCTCCCCGTTCGATTAAATATCATTCACTCTTCTGCATTCAAAATAATTATTCCCAGAAAACGCTAAATTGGTTTTTCATCGTTCGACTTACCCGATGAGCCTGTAACGCCAGCAATAAGAACTCCCGTTGTTGCACCTGAAGCCCATCGAGTTAGACGATGATTTTGATATTCCGCCACAAATACATTTGAATTAGAATCCACCCATACACCATACGGATAATATATTTGATATAACGAGGTTCCATAAGTGACACCACCTGCCACAATCGTCCCGATGGTATCACCAATTGTCCAACGAAGAATACGATTATTGTCTGTGTCACTAATATAAATATTCTGACTTGAATCAAGATAAGTATAACGTGTGCCAGACGAAAGTTGGTCCAATGCAGTACCATAACCTGACCCAGCTACCTTAATACCAGTACTGGCACCTGGTACATATTGCATTATACGAAAGTTACCACTATCAGTGACATATAAATTATTATTTGAATCTATGGATATGCCAGTTGGACTGGATAATTGATTCGAAGCATTGCCTGATGAACCGGTACCCGCATACCTTTTATTGGTTGTATTCCAATAGACTCCGCTGGTGCCTGAAAATGAAGAGCAAAAACAGACAATTTTCAAGGCTGAATCGAAACCATTTTTATATTGATACAAACAAGGATTAACCAATGATGCGGCAGTAGCTATAAAAGAGAAAAAGAAAAGAAATATGTGTGCATATTACTCAGAAAAGAGATAATACAGGTACAAACCTCTGATGACCGAGAAATATCCCAACTGAAATGCATGTTGACTCTTTGTCATAAGACACGAGTACTGCAGTTACATCGACCACAACTGTCAAGCCCTGAAAGCGACATAGATGCACAGAAATGTGTCTCATATTAAAATTCGAAAATCGCCGATATCACGCTTTTTGTTCAACGTTTCAGGATAAGTGAATATTTAGCGTTTTTCTTCTCTGTTTCTAGATTTTTGATCATCACGACCAAAATTCTGATCAAAATCAATGACAGATTTAATTAAGCGATTAAAAACTGAATTGAATGATGCGCATTTTTCCCAGGTGTGTTACAAAAATTTTCGTTTTAGTCTTTTTTCCGAAAAATCATTAAATCTTTCTTGGTTGATTCAGTTACTAAGATTCAAAATGTGTAGCCTCTTGAATAAATTTGATTCACTGTTAAGTTCTGGCTGTAAAGAAGTATTCCTGATATCAAAATTTTGTATTAGAACAACACATCGCCAAACATCCTTCCACTGCAGCAAGTGGAACGAGACCAGCGATTTTTGTTCTTAACGGAGAACAGAAGTCTCACCACATTCTTCCGAAAAATGTATTTTTGTATCTATTTACTTGGTATTGTTGTTGTTATTGTTGCCGATGTTGTTATTACCGATGTTGTTGTTGTTGCTGCTGCTGGTGTTGTTGTTGATGTTGTTACTGATGTTGTTGTCCTTGTTGCTGCTGACGTTGTTGTAGATGTTGCTGTTGTTGTTATTGCCGATGTTGTTGTCGTTGTTACTGCTGATGTTGTTACTGTGGTTACGGATGTTGTTGTTACTGTCGTTGCTGACGTTGTAGTTGCTGTTGTTGTTGTTCCTAGTTCTGCTAAATCCACAATCAGTATCTTGATTAGCTGTTTTGTAGGAAATCGAACGGTATAAAAAAACATTTTCAGCGCAGTCTCTATGGGATTAAATGGTGAAAGACACTGGAGTCACTTCAAAAGTGGGCAAAAGATCGCGCAATAAGTTCGTTCATTCACAGTACTGAGCACTTCCTAGACATGCCGCGTACTGTTTGTAATAGGAGCGAACCCTTCACCAGTTCTATCCCGGTCTGTGAGTGGGTGAAGGGGTTCAACTTTCTCGCTATATATTCCAACACTTCTTTACAGTCGTGTTCCAACAAAGTGCAGTCACATTCAACTGCATTAAAGTATTACTATATGATTTAAGTTTCTTGCCTGTGAAAACAGAATCAAAATATATAACCTATTTAGCACTTGTCAAAAACTATGCAAAACCGAGAGAAAATATTGATGTCAGAACAAAGGCTTCATTTTTTCCGCAAAGATCAACTAAAAACCAGTTTTTGTGAGGAAAAAAAAATTTTGCCCAATTTAATCATCAGATTAATAGCTATCCATAAAAAGAAAATTCACCAATCTTTGGATAGCTATTGAAAAAAAATGATCTGAAAAATGGTCGCACGGACGAATGTTTTGAAAGGACTGTAGATTAGATGCCTACAATTGATGTACAAATCCATGGACACACCTCGCTGCCCATGGACAAACAAGATTTTATCAACCAGTTTTCGTTTGCCAAATTGATCTGACGGGATCTAGAGCAATCCGTCCATCCCGCAACAGGTTTATTTTTTCTCCTTTCAGTTAGAATAAAACAAGCATTTTTGCGCCATTACTTATGTCAACCTAAAATTTGTGCAAAAAACTGATAGATAGACATTGTAGAAAAACGTTGTCCATGCAGACCTCTAGAGTTACTGAACAAAAACTTTGTGAGAGGAGCAAATCAATAAAGGAGCTTATGCAACTCTCATTGTTCGTTATTTTCTAGAAAACCACATGAGGCAGGAGAGAAATGTTTGGTTTACAAATTTCCTCAAGCAAAACTCGCCTTAGTCATATTTGGCTGATAACAAATTAAAAAAACGCAAACAAGAACTGCATTTCGAGTTTTTGGAATTTTCGTTCTTTAAACTTTTTAAATATGAACATAAACATTTTCAAATTCAAAAATAAACTAAGTTTATCCAGAATTCTATTTTCTTTTGAATAAGATGTTTCGCAACGTTGCAGTTAGGCTGCAACAGTTCAAATTCACAAGAACTGTAACCTGTTGAACTATGCGCTCTATCAAAAAAGAATGTGTGCGATGTTGTTTCGAAGAGTTCCGATACGTGACCATCCACTGATTTATGGCTTTTATCATTGTGACCACGTCCATAGGACATAGCACTACATAAGAAAAGAGGATTTTTGTTGAGGATTTGAATGGTTTTCTAGAATGATCTCCAGCAGTGTTCAGATTTCCAAAAAAGGAAATTTCCCTCATAAATAAAGCAACTTCAGAAACTTCGACAATGCAAAAACAATAAAATGAGAAAATACCGAAATTACCATATATTCCAACATACAATACAAATTCATCCATGAACCAAACACAGAAATTTACCAGAAATTACCTAGATTCGCTACATCCTCAAAACCAAATTCCGTAGAAATTTTGGTAATTCTCCACTAACGAAAAAGCAAATTTCTCAGTAATTTCTGAAATTGCAAACATTTTCAAAACTAATTATTAAGAATTTACTAACAAAGTAAAAGGTTACGCGATTGCGCAAAATACTCGAAGCAGCAAATAAAAGGAAACTTCCAAAAATTACCACAACATCAGCAAGAATTTTCCATACATATTCAGAACATACTCCAGCGCGCAAAAGAAATTTCCGTAAACTTCCGAAGTCTTTTACGGTATTTACCCAAAATTTGCCACACTTTCTCTAAACCAAACGATATGGATACGCCAATTACTAGAAAATTACTGAAATTTCTACTATTTATTAGATAGACATATCCATTACAGTAGGCATCCCAATCTTGGAACATAAGAGAAATTTTAGAAATTTCCGCAATTTCGAAGCAGTTTGGGTAATTATAGGTAAATTATTGAAATTTCTTTCATTCATCAGATAGACATATCCATTAGAACAGGCACCCCTATCTTGGAAAATAAGAGAATTTTCAGACATTTTGATAATTTCAAAAAGATTTTGGTAATTACTGGGAAATTTCTGAAATATCTGTTATTCATTAGATAGGGATATCCATTAGAATACGCAAATTCACCTATTTTCGAAGATAGGAGTGCCTATTCTAATGCACATCTCGGTCTAACATATGACAGAAATTTCGGGAATTTCCCAGCAATTACCAAAATTTCCTCGAAATTTCCGAAACTTCTAAGAAAGAGGAAATTTTGGTAATTACGTGGAAATTACTGGAATTTCAATCATTTATCAGATAGAGATATCCATTAGAACAGGCACCCCTATCTTGGAAAATAAGAGAATTTTTAGACATTTTGATAATTTCAAAAAGATTTTGGTAATTACTGGGAAATTTCTGAAATATCTATTATTCATTAGATAGGGATATCCATTAGAATACGCAAATTCACCTATTTTCGAAGATAGGAGTGCTTATTCTAATGCACATCTCGGTCTAACAAATGACAGAAATTTCGGGAATTTCCCAGTAATTACCAAAATTTCCTCGAAATTTCCGAAACTTCTATAAATTCTCGTATTGTTGGAGATAGGGTCCGAATTCTAATGGATGATACCTCATAAATAATGGATATTGCAGAAACTTAAAGGTAATTACCGAAAATTCTAAAAATTCTCTTATTTTCGAAGATAGGGGTGTTTATTCTGATGATTGATATCTATGTCTAATAAATGATAGAAATTTCGGGAATTTCCCACTAATTACCAAAATTTCTGTAAATTCTCGTATTGTCGGAGATAGGGTGTCCTACTCTAATGGACACCTCGGTCTAATAAACGATAGACATTTGGGAAAATTCCCAGTCATTACCAAAAGGTGAAGTCCGCATAAGAACGCTAATCGGCCCACTAACAATAACCCCTCTAATCGGTCCCAACCGCATCAAAAACACATCCTATTATCATATTCGATGATTTCGACCCTTCCGGACGCTTTATCAAATAATATTATTTACAACCAAATTCAACTATTTATTAATAGACTCAGTGGAGAAAAGAGTCTTCTTCAACTTTGTTGAGCGAGTATGAGTTAATACAATAATGAAAATAAATAAAATAATA
>CAJNOQ010008015.1:0-11634 GCA_905250885.1 Didymodactylos carnosus
GTTCAAGCGTTTCAAAAATCAATAAATTTTCATAATAGCCACAAAACCAGATCAAAAACACAAAAAAAAATATATAAAAAATCATTATTTTAACACGGCGCACGAACTTTTTCCTCAACCTAATAGAATACAACGAACACGCGTAATGTGAATGTGTAAGATACACACTCACACCAAAAAGACGAAAAAAAATAAGTAAGTTTAGATACGTCTTTACTGGATATGTGAAAAAGCGAAATGAGAATTTGATTTGTTTTTAGTTTTTCTTTGATCTATATTTCCTTTTGTATATTTTGCTTTTTAAGAGAAACAGTCGCTGTATATAAGTATTGCGTGTAAGAAGAAAATTTAAATGAAGAAATAGACCAAAGAGAAAAAAAATTAAATACTTACACTAAAATGAGCAGACTCCGTACTAAAATAAATCAAAAACAGTGATCTAAGATAACAGTTTACAAGTGCAGGGTATTCCCTTGAAGAGGCATGTGATTCCAAGAATCTTCATTAAGAGCAACAAATTTTACCATGTTCGTATTTTGAGGGTCCATATCTTGTAGTAGTAATATAAATCTTTTAATTATGGTTTTTCTGCTAACAGAGAGACGTAAGTGAAAGTGAAACAAAAATGACGCATGTGGATAATGATATATTTTAGTTCTGACAAAGCTTTTACATATTTATTCTTAAGCAGAATATAACTTTGCTGAAAACATCTTGTATACATAATCTGGTTTAAAAATTCCCATCGATATTCTTTAATTACTATGGTAATCATTTGTATGGACACACTATCAACTAGAATATCAACAGCCATGAGATTTGTATTTTAAAAAATTATTATAAAACAGCTTGGTAACGTTATATAGAAGTATATTTGTCGTGGATTACGTTGGAACAAGGTACACAGATACCCAAAACTCACTAAAAAAAGGAACCCTAGTCGATAAATATGCCCAAAAAACTTACAGACCATTACCAATAACAATAGACATTATCTTGTTGTTTGAAACACAATTGCTTTAATGGAGGAGCGCTGTGATCGATGGAATTAAACACTACTCACTTCGTGCCAACTACAAAAATAAATATCTCTGCAACCCTTATATGTGTAAAGATGAAACTTTCATCAAATGTGTAACTATATTCATAACTCATTTCCCAAAATTTCAGCTCGATCCGTCTGGCGGAAAAGAAGTCGATTTTTCAACCTTTCTCATAATGATGGTTCCGGAGCGAAAGCGCGGATCTCGGATCAAAAAAATCTTTTTAGACAAGTTTTTAAATTGAAGCTAAGACACATGTGAACAATGTAGCAGAGCCTTTGCTTAATGTTTTAACAAAATAGAATCCATATTATCTCGATTCATTTTATGAAAAGGAAGGCAAGATAAAAATATACATAAAGCCGAAGTGAAAAGAGCGATTAATTGTTTCGTTTTTTCTTGATTACTAATACAAAAGTATAACATCACGGCAATGTTCTTCTGTCTCATGTGAAAGAAGCTGCGTAGAATTATGATGAAAAGTTAATGAAAAGCTTTTCTAATTTCTTTCTGCACATCTCTCGTCTCGAAGTGTAAAAAAAAGATATATTTTTCATTTTATGACCCTTAACTTACAGTCAAGAAAATAATACTGAGATGGAATTGTTTGTTAACGTCATTTAATTGAAAGGTAATGCAAAAGAAAATTCCGAAGTCTGATTGAAAATGATGTCTTGGAAGTAAGACGACACATTAATGGTGCCACGAGCGAACAAATTGTTTAGCAGTTCATTTCCAAAAGTAGATGGCTTAGTCCACTTCCAGAAACATTGGAAAATTCTCCCGAGTGGGTAAATTGTAATGAAACATAAAAGACAGCTACCTGACCATGTTCAACACTCGTTTCTTCGTGCGCCTGTTCTGTCAAACACATTCACTTGGAAATTTCCGACCACATGACAGCATTTTATTTATTTGTCGTCACGTGAGTAATATGTCAGTGTTCGAAAAGGTGTTGAAGGAAGAGGAAAGTGCAAGTTGAAAGGATTCTTTTACACTTCTTTGTTTGAAAGGGAATATATACCTACTCACCAACGATGGGTTGCAAGCAGTTTAAAGCTGTTTTGACAAAACGGGCGCAAAATGTACACGATAGTCCTAGTAAGAGCATCAATGTGAGCTCAGCCACAGCGCAACCTCAATCGGCGAACATTTCCCATGCACGTCGTTCAGACGAAAAAGCAATTCCAGTCGATTCTACAACAAATGATGATGACAGGCAAAATATCACTTCAAGTCATGATGTAAAAAGCACTACTGAAACAAATTCAGTCATCCAGAGAACATGTGCATCCATCACCACGACCTCAAGTATTAACACGCCTGAACGGGCAGTACCCAGTCTTCTGGCGTCATTTAACACACTCCCTGTGGAACTTATCCACCGGATACTTGACAAGCTGGACGCGTGTACTATTTTTGTATCCCTCTACAATGTGGACACTCGTCTCAACTCGATTCTCTCTTCCTACGAACGGTACGATATGAATCTCAAGTCAATCTCAAAGCCACATTTTCATCGTCTCTGTTCGCTCATCCGTCCCAATCAGGTCATATCTCTAACGTTGTCCGATGCAGATGACAGCGCCGGACTAACTGAATTGTTTTTCCGACAATTCACCCTTGAAGAATTCACTCGTCTCCGCTCCTTAACTCTTGTACAGATCGACAATGACGAACAAATGACGAGAATATTGCTGTCAATCCCTGATGACCTCGCATCACTCTTGATCGAACATCCTAATGAGACGTATAATGATACTGTCATGGATGTACTCATGTCCATCGCGGGGAAGAAATCCCTTTGCAAGTTCACTTTGGACGTCGGACACAGTCGCACTCTGCATCCATCTCTGCCATGGCCAGCTCAGTGTTTCCTACGACATGTCAAACTGGTCGCCTGTTGCAATCTTGCACTTTTTCGGAATATTCTTCGCTTTTGCCCTAGTCTCGAAATATTCGAAGCATATGACTTGGATTTCGACGACGAGTGGGACGATGATAATGAGAACAATGATCACCAAATTCTCCCTATTCCAGTAGCTTCCTGTCTCACCTCGTTATCCTTTGTGTACGTAAGGAATGACATGGAGAGAATAGAATGGTTACTGCCGCAGTTCCCAGCACTACAACACTTCAAAATTTTGAGTTCATCTGATTTTCATGACGAATCAATTCTCGAAGGTGATCGCTGGAAACAGCTTTTGATGCGAGTGGATACATTCGAATTCGTCTTCACAGTTCGTTTACAAACCGACGACTGGGATGCACATGATTGTTTGGCGACATTTCAAACATCGTTCTGGGAGCAGAGACAATGGGTTATTGCCCTCGAACAGCGCGACACAATTGTGACACTTTATTCGTTGCCATACTGCCACTTTCTTTATAACTTCGATCATCTTAACTTTTATTCTGCGTCGAATAGTCCGGCACTATTGTGGACCAGTTCCATGCAACATGTTGCTCAACTGGATCTGAACATTGCAGCTTTTAACAACACCGGCAATCAGGTGAGTGAATCTGTTTATAGCCAATGTACTTTTAGTTAGAGAATAACCGTTATTTAAACTATGTCTGCAACGTTTGTTTGTATTTCCATAGATCAATGACTTTCACCGTTTCCCCAATGTCTCCCATCTTACAATCAACGGACCATGGAGAACGAACGAATCTTCCAACGCCATCGCCTCAGTAGTGCGTCTGCCAGTCATTGTTTACCTGACCAGACACGATCGCGTACCTACAGTAGTTTTTAAAGCATTCCTTGATCGACTGCCAAACTTACAGTCGCTAACATTGACGATCCATTTCCTCGACAGTATGAATGCAGCAAAGTTTCGACATAAAGCACTTCTGCGCTCTCTAAATGTCGTGCAGTCGGAAGGCGACAATCGTGGATTCGTCAATATAGAACCTTTCTGTGCCATGTTTCCTCGCGTTCAACATCTCAACATTCCAGTGGACGGTCTGGAAAGTTGTCAATACGTATTTGACCAACTCGAGAAGTATTTGATCAGCGCTGTCTTTCGTTTGCCCAGTGATGACGACGAAAATGAGGAGGACCACACCGACCTCAATGAATGGGCGCATAATGTTCAACAACGTCATCAATATCGTATACAGGATCGCGAAATTCACCTGTGGCTACAGTAAGCCTTCGTAAATATGAGAATGTGTGATCCAAGTTATCTATGATAGCTCCCACCATCAAATAAACTTGCCTGACGAATGAAAGGAGATATTAATCACGACCTATAAGAACAGTTGTAACTAATCAGTTGTTCTGTCGTAAGATATATACTAAATACTCATGTTTTGGTAATGCATGCTAAAAAAAGGCTTCACATATCTCCAGTTGTGTAGTCGATTAATTTTAACCTAATAATTCGTTTTAATGAACTGTAAGTTTTTTTCTTATCGCACGGTTCCAGCAGCGGCTGATGGATACATGCGATAGATCCGATAGGAGGAGAGTATCCCCATTCTGTTTTTTTCCCTGCGGCGGTTGAAGGCGCATCCGAGCAGCGCACTCTAATTGCAAAATCATCTGATTTTAGGGTGACACCCAATATGTAGACCGTGCGTCTGGAAATAGCGCATAATGGGAACCGGACTTCATATTAATATATTACTTTGTTTTGCAAAAATCACAAAAGGATTTCCACACACGCAGATTTTACTGTTTTTATCGTAAGAAGCAATGGCACCGCTTCCCGTCTCATCAATAGTATTGAAGAAATTATACAATATCATACATTATAGGATAACTAGATAATTTTGTCTGCCTCTCTATGCTGGCAACATCAAATTTCTCTAAATTTAAGTCATAACACTGTATCATAAAACTGGGCAAGATCAGTGTCGTAAGCAGGCTTGGGCGAATCCGAGTCCGCACTGGAAGATTTTTTGGCGACTGGGACTCGGACTTGAGTTTTTGTATTTCGAGTCCGATCTATTCAACTTTTAACACAAATGAGCAGAGAAAAATGAAAAGTGAAATAACAACACCTACTATTTCACATGTAACTGAAAATTTTATTCGAGAGACGGACATGGGGCGTAACTTCATTTTCGAAAAATCAAATATCTATCCAGGGCTTAGCAAATTAAAATGTAAACCAACCTCATCAATCTCTTCATGCGACAACCTAACTTGGTTTCCAGTAGAAGAGTATAGCAGTGGTTCGTATCATATAAATAAAATATTTCACATCGAATAAACCATTTTGGTTCCCGGTGTCCGGTATTGATTTCTAACATCTGTTGACGTTGTTATTGATAATTATGATCATAGTGACCCGAATACTGATAAAGCGGTTTTGCATCGTATCGTGTGACACTAATTACATTGATTAATTTTTTGAACAACTAAACATATAAAAACAAAAATACATCTTAGTATTATACGACCCATGAATAGATGATAATACAGACTTGTCCATGGAAAAACACTCGATAACACAAACTAACTTTCTAAACGTAATAACAGTAGTATATAATATCGAATAACGTGAGTTGACAGGAAGTCTCACGATATTCAAACTATTTGCGAAATCTTTTCCCTAATTTTAAAACAGCAAAAAGAAGTATATATATGCTTAAGGTAGTTTTATCTATACGCTCTCTCAATGCACATCAGAGCTATCTAGCAGGGCTTGCTGCAGGGCGCAGATTGGCCGCTCTAGAGTTAGTTGACGTAAGGCGGTAGTAAAAACACGCCAAAAATCTAAAGTATTTCTTGATTACAAAAACATGACTTTTCCTTCGTTAAATCAAATATTCGAGATAGGTAAAGATCGAGACGTTTTTCATCATTTTGTTATATTTCTAAATTCTAATACAAAGGTCTCAAAGGTCTGGATATAAATAATTTGTTTGAATTATAACAGATGTACAACAAAATGAGACGTTCGCGAGCTTTGTGCGATGGTTTTTTATGATTTTACACACGTTTTAGAACAAACACGGGGGTATTGTGCCCGGTCTCCCACTGGTTTTTTCCTCAGTTTTGATTCATTGACGTAGTAATTTACATATGGTTGAATTTACATATGAGAGGTTGAACTTAGCTGAAAAGTAGTTTAAACTTTAAGAAGTCTTGAAACTTATGATGTACAGGGATGGACACAACAGAGGATCCGGGTATTATATCGCGTCCTAACGCTCATAACTTTGAAGGGGGTCTTCTAAACTGTTCTGAAAAAAGCCGATTTTGAGCTGAAATCGCTTGATCGAGAGTTTGCACTGTGTACAAGCTTGTCTAGCAGCTGTATATTCGCTCTAACCCAGCGTCAGGGTCCAGTCGGGCGTCCGATCTCCGGAAGTCACCGGAATTAAAAGTGTGATATGACAGTGATGAAAAAAGCGTTTTTATGGGAACACGAAAATACGAAAGCAAAGAAAGTTCATCCACACGATAATGTCAGTTGTATTAACTTCCAGCTGATGATTAATATCGTTGACACTGTTAGTGAACTAATAAATTGTTTCCTAAGATACAAAAGTCGACTTGTCACCTTTTTTGACAGTTCATTCATTATATTAAATTCTTATTTTGAGTTATCAGCTAGTTTAAATTTTCTTTTTTTAAGAAAATAAAAAGAGAAAAGAATTGTAAGCTAATACCGAAAATAAAATAAAATAAACTTAACTATACTTAAGTTAACTAGTGAAAATTAGTCAAACCGTTGTAGAAGTTGAAGCGCCTCCTAAATAGCACTTACAACCCTCCGCTTTAAATTCGTTTTTGGGTATCCAAATATGTTTTGCTAAAAAAGTTAAAAATCAATATATGTCAATATAACAAAGCTCAACTTTTGTTGTTTGATATGGTTATGTATTTCGGAAAACATGTTTTAAAAAACAGTCGCACAGTTATACACTGTTACTTGTGTTTTACGGATGGTGGTAGAGTTCGTATAACATATGTTCCCGAATGTTCTATCGATGTTCTGCTAACGGGAATACTATTTGCTCAGAAAAGGTTAGAGCTACGTGGTGACGTATCAAGGAGCGCAAAAACATCGTCTGATGATACCGTAGGGAAACTGTATGGTGGTTGACGCCTATCGTTCACTAATGAGGGTCTTCTAACTTCATGATTATGAATAGGCTGCTGTCTATATATCACTGTTGTTTCGAAAAATTCTTGTGTCTTTTGCCTTCAACTTGTTTAGTATCTTTTAAATGTAAACAGGCATCAGCATCTCTGGCTAATAATGGTGACTCGTTTTCAGCAGAACCACATCGAATAAAATTGAATTGATTAAATTTAATATTTGATAATCGTTCTTTTATAACTTGATGACTGCTATTATCACGACCATCAGTAAAACAGTAGGGAGAGTCTATTGGCACTCCCGGGAGTGTCAACAAGGTCAACGCTGATCTGTAAACTTTGCAACCGTATAATTCCTAACACACAGCGTTTTCTTTGAAAAAAAACAGGTGTCATTTTTCGAAAAACAGAATATACGTGCACTATTTGAACTTACGCCGGTGACACTGTTTTTTCATTTAACCATATCGCACTGGAGAGAAACTTGAAATAACTTATACTTTTCGCGAATTAGAACTCATTTACAAACAGCTCAAAAATTAAAAAAGCTTTAAAAGAACAACATTTAATTTAAAATCCTCGGCTCGGAGAATAAACCACTTTTCCGACATAGCTTTTAGACTAAGTTTGCCTGGCGACGGAAATAGCTAGTTGCCACTCCCGGGAGTGCCAATAGCTCCTTGTTGACACTCCCAAACACTTGCTGGGAGTACCAATAGCTTCTTGTTGACTCTCTTGGGAGTGCCAACAGCTCCTTATTGACAGGGCTCCCTGGGAGTGCCAATAGCCATTCCAAAAACAATATAAATTACATTTAGATATTGCTTGACTTGCGAGGTATTCTAATGGTTCGTCAATAGCGTCATAAATATCTGAACCAACTGAAGATGGACTATAAACAACTTTATGAAGCTTTTCAATGTTCGCTATGGTGTTCGCTTCTTTATCATTGCACAAATCGATAATGAACGATTGCAAACGTTTTTCATCAAATACATACATTTCAATTTGATGTTCATCGTCGCAACTATTGGAAGCTGCATTTGTTATTTTATTCAGTAACTGTTTAATGATTTCGAGCGCCAAAGATAATTTTGATCCACCGGTAATAATTGACACTGGGAAGGGTAAGCACGACCATTTCATCGATGAGCTAACATCCAGCGATATGTATGTACGCCCTTTATGTCTGAACTCTCGCTGAAAGTAATGTATAACCAACACATGATGATGATAACATTTTGGACAAAGAAAGGGAAAATCCTTTGGATGGTGACCATTATACAAATCAAGTTCACGTTGACGACGAATATTTTCTACTATCCGTTCCAAAATACAAGAGCATCGGTTGCTCTTTGAATAACTCAGCATTAGATAAAGATAGAGACTTGCGATTTTTACCATTCGAGAGCCAAGGCTTGAGGCTACGTTTTCATAAGCAAAACTGATTTTCGAAGCCGGTTTATCAGAAGATCTTTGGAAAACTAGCCAGCACTTTCCGAAATTCAAACAGTAATCTATTGATTTTTTTCATGTGCTGATAGCCCGGGGTGTTCTCTTCAAAATGGGAGTAAAGTGAGACATTGATCTTCTGCGGTTCGGGCGTTGTATCGGATTTCGGACGAGTCCCAGGACTGGCACCCGATGGCTCTTGGTAGCCTTAAAGACGGATGCACTATGGATAATCGACCATGTCGAGTCTCGTGGCAATATTTGTTTTTAGAAAAAGTTTTGAAAATCTACCAAAAAGTCAGTTTTACGAAAATTAGGGTTTTCAGTCTGTTTTCACCTAATATGAAAAAAATTCACTATTCGCTCACTAAACATCAGGACGAATTCAGACCTTCAGAATGTGGAGCATTTAAGCTATTCTGTATCCTGTTTATAGAAGATCTGAAAATAAATTTTAAAAAACCCTAAGGTTTTCCAACAGGCATTTCTGGAAAACCTATTCACAAAAATATGCTTTCCGATTTCTTCGATCTTATAATCACATTCAGCGGATAACATTAATCATATCCTGAGATTTTGAACTCGTCCTGATGTTTAATGAGCGAATAGTGAATTTTTTAATATTAGGTGAAAACAGACTGAAAACCCTAATTTTCGTAAAACTGGTTTTTCGGTAGATTTTCAAAACTTTTTCTAAAAACAAATATTGCCACGAGACTCGACATGGTGGATTATCCATAGTGCATCCGTCTTTAAGGCTACCAAGAGTCACCGGCTACCAGGATATAGGAGAAATTTGTATTTATGCTTGCCGCTCAATCTTCACGACATTTCGCACCTGTAAAAGGTTTCTCACGTGGACGCGCGTGAAACGTAAGAATTTTGTCGCTTGGGATTGAGCGCGAATATTATTCACGAAATGGGTTGCGTGAAAAACTGACGTGCGAATAAATGTGAAGATATTTTTTACAATGAAATTAGTGGGAAACATTTTCACGCATGTTCCGCTAGTGACATTTTTTTACGGAAATTTTAACATGAGAAATTCACGTGTGGCCACTACACACTTCACGACTTTCACCTGTGATCACGTGCAAGAAAATATGACGCGAAACGTCTTCGTGACCAGTTCACCCGTTGTCACAAGTGAAATATATTTTTCACGCGTGCTCACGCACCATTTTACGATGTTCACGTGCGACCACAATTCATTTCACCATATTCACGCGTGTACACACCGCGGTACGTACTAAAATTTCCCCATGGGTATCCTTTGACTAACAGTACAACCGCATGAATAGCACGAATAAAATATACCATGGTCATCTAAATAAACGGATCACCGTATTAGTATGGAGATTTTACTAGAATACAGTTAAAGCTCTAAAGAAGGGATACAATTGGCATTATTCGATAGAGAACAAGATAAAATGTCTTCTTTCATCTGCAGAATCTGCCATTTCATACCTTGATTGCACATATGAAGAAAGTTTTGCCTGAAGTTTCATATTACGTTAGTAACTATAAAGAAAACGTCTTTTGTTGAATAAAAATATTTCAGTTTAATTTAACAGTGAAGCATACATAATAACATGATATCTTCCGATCAAACGTTCCATACTCCGTTATGTTACAAGTATCCTCTCAACGTACAAGAACCAAGCGAAGAGGTTTCTCGTATACTAGGGTATTGCTTTTTTTTGTTTTTTTCCTCCTCACATTGATATCACATGTCATTTTTCGTTTATTCGCCTACCAATTATTGATCATTTTCATACAGTAAAGGGCATCGAATATATTCATCGTTCGTTCTTTTTTACTCTTCACTACAGCGACGATTAGCTGTCGGTGTCGTCGACCATGCGCCTCTAGTAGGATTCGAAAGAGTGTATGACAAAGAAAGAGATCGTAGAGATATACTGTATTTAAAAAGAATTCAATTTTTCATTGGGCTACAGAAGAGAGAAATAAAGAACGCATAAAAGTTATCTGCCTAAATGCACGAGAAAACTGAGCTGCGTAAAAGTTATCGTTTCATGTGCAGAAAGTTAAACATGATATTGTGTATCACATTGACTAAAGTATAAGATGACTGTTTCAGTGTAAGCGACCCATATAATTTTAATATATATATGTGTGTGCAAAGTGATAAAACCGCGACCATATTGTTCTGATGTAAAAGATGGACAATCTGAAAAACTACTTTGTTTTTACCGATGCTCCTCATAAAAAGGTAAAAGGAACATGTAAGATATGTGACAAAATTTATAGTGAAAGCAAGAGTTATACATCCAATTTTCGCCGCCATTTAAAACGTTCTCATCCTCTCCAATTTGGTAAACTAAACCAGCGCATTTCGAAACGAACATTTGGTACTAATGAACAATTGGTATTTGCTCATGAGAAAAATGATAGACGAATCACTCATTTGACTGATGAAGAATGGTCAAAACAAGAAAATATTAACATTTCAATGTGAGAGACCTTATTGTGAAATGTAATTTACCACCATCACTTATTGAACATGCTGAGTTTTTTCCGTGCAAGCATCATCGCACATGTTGAAAGAGTGTTCAGCCAGGCCGGTTTGATTATGTCACGAAAACGGACAGATATGAGCCAATCACTCTTCGAAGACTGAGTATTTTTGAGAGCAAATAAACATCTTTTATGAGAAAGATATGTGGTTTCTTTGTTAGTTACATATGTATACAGTGCTGTTGATATTTTACTCACGAACGTTTTTCTCTATATTTTGCGCGCACATACACACCGGTCTATCTGTCTTCAGCTTCATTTTATATAGAGCATATATCGCACGTTAGTTACTTCAAACGTCATATTATGACATTTGAAGGATATATGACGGTCATATGACCTGGACCATCCTGTCTCTAGAATCTCAGTTTTGGCTGCCAAAACTGGAATTCAGTCAAATCTTAGATTTGCCTAGCCAAAACTAAGATTCCACTTTTGGCTAGCCAAAACTGAGATCAGTCAAATCTCAACAAATCAAATTGCATCCCTAGAACATTCATCTGGTGCTAAGATTAGTTTATCTAGCAAGCAACATAATTA
>CAJNOQ010008016.1:0-11633 GCA_905250885.1 Didymodactylos carnosus
TTTCTTTTGACAAAAGGATGAAGTCTCTATCTGTCAGGGAAGCCGAGATATTGCAAAATAAAAAAGGTCTTCAACTTTTGAACAGCACTTTTTATATAAAAATTAACCCGGTCCTGAAAGGGTTAAGTGTGTGTGCAATATTTTAGAACATTATATAAAGGGTGTCTACTAAGTTTTGGTTCCCATATTAGAAAATAACATATGAATGGCATAGTTTGACCTAGAAATTCTTTAAATAACTTCATCATATAGAGTAGACATTTGTGAACAAAATGAGAGGTCTCTGAGTCTCATGAAACAGCAGCATTCAATTTACGAAAGGCTCTAAGAACATATCTTTCTTGTTTTCCCGTTAATTTTTCTGATTTTGGTGGTATGGGACCTTTCGTAAATTGAATGCTGTTTGATGAGAAAAGCTCGGAATCTCATTTTGTTCAGAAATGTCTGCTCTATATGATGAAGTTATTTAAAGAATTTCTAGATCAAACTATGCCATTCATATGTTATTTTCTAATATGGGAACCAAAACTTAGCAGACACTCTTTATATTTTAGTTGAGAAAACATCTGTTACTTACTGATCCTTTCAAAATAAACGTTTTTAAATTTGGCATAGATTCTGATCGTAATTGATGAATATTATCAAATGGAACATAGTAAAGATATAATTTTAAATAGACTAAATTCGATGAAAAACTAAGATTAGAAATATCATTCACCGGTACTAATTTATCTTTGAATAAAGTTATATTTAAACATTGCAATTTTGGTGTATGCATCATTAATGAATAAAAATCATTTACAAAACATCGTTCTATCGTTAATTTTTCAATATTTGAACATGTTGGCAACTCAGAAAAGCCGATAAATGTGTGAAAATTTAATGTACACAATTTCAGTTGAGTTAAATCACATAAAATTAGACGACAAACATCATTTCGATTTGATTCTAAAACAAATAAATGACATAATGGAATTAAAAAAACGCTATCATCAGAGACAGATAAACATTTTTTTATTTTTCTTATTAAAGTGAGGATATGGAATGTTGAAAAAAACATCATTTTTCTGTAAGTAACATTTACTTGTTAAAAATTTACCTAGCTTAATTTCACCGGTTTGTAAATGTAAACATGTTAATTGTTTTAAGGTAATTAATTTTGTTAGAATTAATTTTAATTCGGATAAATTAATGCGGGTTAATGTTAATGATCGAAGTTGAGTAAAATATTCTAAATTACAAACGCTTAAAAATACTCGACAACGTCGAAGTGAATCACCCTGATCATCTGTCTCTGCTAATGTTAACTGTTTCAAACTTGAATAACATTGCGTTAAAACAAAATAAAAATAATAGTAAAACTGTTGACGTGGTACAAGAGACAAAGACGAATGTAAACATAAATAACGACGATCTTGAAGTATCGAATTTAGACGATAATTCAAATTAGAAAATGAATAATACAAATCAACAATATCAAAATAATCATAAAGTTCAATAAATAATTCATCACAGAGTGCTTCGAGACGAGTAGCCATTGAATCTAAAACGAGAATAGAAGAAAAAAAAAACATAGCATATTCTCATTTTTTACAACGAAAAACGATAATTGTCATCTCATGTTGCTGCCGTTTAAATAAACAATTTTATATTCCTGATGTGGATACGAAAATATATTCTTTAAACTTTTAATGAAAATTTTTTCAAGAATAGATTTCTCACTGTTTTCTACAATGTAAAATGGATAGTATAAGAAAATATCTTACTACAGTTTGGATTAAACATTATTTACTCGTGTACTTCTATGGATTGTGTTAGTTCGTTTTTTATCATTTTTTAGGACAGGAATAAAATAGAAAAGATAACATTTTAGATGGTTACCTATTAAAAAGAAAAAATTTATCTGCACATCTGTTGTACAAAAAAAGAAATGGATGAATCATTTTTTGTATTTTTCTTTGTCTTATTCCCGAGAGTCGTTTAAACAATTTTTTTAATTCATAAGCTTAAATATTGACTTAATTCATCGGATCATGTTCCATGGAATTAAGACAAACTAAAGTCAAAAGGAATATTTAAGCTGATACTTTAAATTTTTGATGAAACATCAAGAATTAAGATTAAGTCAAGACTTAAGTGTTTAGTTAAGATTTAAGAATATTAATAAAATGATTCCTAAATTTCTAAATATAGGTTAGTTTCACTGTGAAGCTAGAATTAATAAATAAATATTAATAAATATATTTTCGTTAGCAGAAAAAGTCATAACAACATGTCTAACAAGAATTAAGACAACATTGGAGAAAAGTTAGTTACGCTAAAAATATCTCATATATTATTTGCTAACATGAAGAAAAAAAAGCCAAAAAACAACACGTTTTCGTTCGTTCTGTAATGTTCATTCTTTATTCACCGTTCTCATTCGTGCAAAAACTTTTCCAATGAAGTTTCATGCTATATCACGGGAGAGGATATAACTTAGAAAGATTATGGATAACTATCTGTAGAGTAGAAATCAAGGTCAGTCTATAGGTAAATAATGAGTCATCGTCCTTGTGATTAAATAATACGTAGTGTTCTTTTTTCCACATGAACATGATATGATCTGAAGTCTGTTGTTGTCAGTCAAATACTTGCAAAACTGGGCGTCGTATCACAACAAGGTAACGCTGGTCTGCGCTCGTTCGGTTCCTTGACTTTATTAAGTTGGATCTGCGCAAGCGAACGCCCTTTGTTGACTTATAAATCGAACACAATGCTCACTCCTCCCTTCGGTCGGCGCTTGCTGGGGTCCTAACTAACGCATCTTCTGGATTTCTTTTCTTTTTTTATGTATAAGGTTCGTAATCTGATATAAATATATAAATCAAAAATCTGTAGAGGTCTAAACATATTTCTGAATTCTAAACAATGCTCACATCTTCCTTCGATTGGCGCTCGGTGGAGACCTGCCTAAGACATCTTCTGAACTTTTTCTGTTTTCATGTGTAAGGTTCGGAATCTAATATGAATATAAAGAGCAAAAATCTCAAGAGATCTAAAACTATTTCTGAATTCAAAACAATCCTCACGCTTCCCTTCTGTCGGCGTTCGCAACCAGTATAGTGATAGATGAGAAATGCTATAAACTTCTCTGATTCCCCCGGAAAACCATCTAATGTAATATAAAGCTAAAAGGTTTCTGCACACCCTCTGCAGATCCCAAGGAGGTTGGAAGTATTTCTAATCGATTTGTTATAATAGATTATCTATACACTGTCAATTTTATTACACTTATACCACTTTTTTTGTATTGTCATAATTGCCTGTCATCTGGCGACACCTACCCCTGGCCTACAGAAAACGTTTGCTTAGCTGTTTACCTCTCTGCATCAATAGATATTTCAGATGATCTCTTTGAATATTTTCTCTCTTATGTAAAAAATAGTTTTCTACTTTCGTCACTTCTGAATCGCTTATCCACAGAATATCTGACAGCAATGTTTCCGTATTTTGCGCACACACACTTACACAGACAACTATTTTGTAAGACCCTTGCCTAGACTAAAGTCAAGGGAAACAAACTTCAAAAAAAGTCAAAATTTGGACTTGAGTCTCCGTCACTAACTTGAGTCTTTAGACTTTGAAAATTTTACCGTATTACAAAAAAACTTCAGTCAAAGGATGAGTTAAGTCATGGGAAATGTAGTCTTACAGTTAAGACCGAAAACTTAAGTCAGACTTAAGCAATTGACGCATTTTTGGAATTGCTCAGGCATTTAACGATACGATTCGACGAAAACGGCTTTATAAGATTTAGAGACTAAAAATTTCGTTATTTTGCGGGTTTTTGTCCCAAGTTTGTCACTGTTATCAACGACTTTCAAAAAGTAAACAAATCACTAATTTAAGTCTTCTCGTAATACGGTTTAAGTCTCCGGATCTTAAACTTAGACTTAAGTCAGTGGGTTAAGTTTTTTCGTGATACGACCCCGTGAACGACAACAATCGAGCTTTCGATTCTGTTTTCTTTTCATTTTAAACGTGGCAAGTTAATCAATAAACATGAGAGTTCTGACAACAGTATATATTAAAATATCAACGCAATAGTTCTCCTTCTTTATTTGCATGAGATTAGCGTGTGTTTCTAAAAAAAACTTAAGTTTTCAGCTTAAGTCGAAAGTTAAGCCAAAATTTAATGCGCACTTAAGTTAAACTTAAGTTTTGTCTTAAGTGCGTTTCTTAAAAAAAGTTAAGTCAGGTAGAGGTCATGCAGTAACGACCATTCGTATTTTAGACAACTTAGATTATTTTACAGCAATTTTGTGAACACAATCCCTGAAAAATTATGTTCAGTCTAACTATGGTGGATTGGATGGATTATAGACTTTAAATAAAGAAGTTATAAAATTTAAACAATTTTTCAATTAAAAGTTGAAGTGAAAACTTAAGTGAGAACGATTGCAAGACTTTTTTGAATCTGAGAATTACAAATATTATCATAGAAATCGTTTACTAAGTTAGCCATCTAATAGAGATTAGAATTTCTTTTACCTGTTTTTTATCTAATAATTTATATGCTGAGTTTAGAATGGAAGACGGTATAGCGGTAGCTAATCATAAAATAGGAGTACTAGATGTAACAAAACAGTTCAGCTATATTGTCAAGTCTCTGGTTGAGATTATTGAAAAAGAGAGAGACAGAGAGAAAAAAGGCGAAAGAATCGATTCAATTATTTTGAAAGTTTAGACTATGTCCACAAATTATTGTTTTCATTCTATTTAAGAATAAAAACAAAAGAACAGAAACAATGTGTTCTGATTTTGTTACAACAGATGGTGACATTTTACAGTTTAACTTAACGAATACACGCCTCTCTGTTTTGTTCTATATTTTATTAACGTAAAAAACAAAAATTTCCAAAATGAGAAGTTTTTATGTCATTGTTTTTTGTTTTTTTAGTTTAAAAATGGCTGATGAAAGTGATACACCTGAAGTATCAGAATTAAAACAAAAAATTAATAAGTGGCTTGATGAACATAAAAATGTACTTGAACTAAATATTCGTGAAACTTCACCAAATCATGGCCTTGTCGGTTATTATTCCGTAATTGGACAAACTCAAAATTTTACACAATGCGGAACAGCACCAGACTCTCTCTTTATTCATTCGGCTGATAACATGTATTTTAATATTGGTTTCGCAGAGAAAATATCTCGAACAGATTCTGTTGATACATTAAGAAAACAATTTCAATTTGTTGCATTAGATAAATTACCCATGCCTGATCTTCAAGCACCATCTAATTGGATCATTACTCCTCAAACGCCTATATCATCGTTTTCAGATGGTGTCACAATTGAATCATTTGAAAATGGACGAATTCGTTATCATATTGATACGAATTTTTTTGCCGTGTATGGAAACATACCACAGGAACATCCGATCATGGATGCACCATCGCCACCGGGTACCTATTTACAAGTTAGAAGAAATTTTCAAGGTAAAATCACCATTGATATGCCAATGTTTGCAACATGATGAAAAATTTATTAAAACTGTGCTGGTTGGAAGCTTTTTCTGTAATTAATAGAATTTAAACATTCCCATTTGTTTGGTTTTAGTTGCATATTCCAGTAAATTGACGTTCGGCGCTTTATGGACTTTATTTCTATAGTTTTAGAGTTTTTTTTCTAACTTCTCACACTTTTTAAATTTTGATTTACGACTACAAAATACATAAAAAACATACGACAAAGAAATAAAGAGCCTAAAATGAAATTGTATCACCACTATTCCGTCGTCAGTGTTTGGATCCACTTTAGAAAATAATCGTCTAATCTGACACGAATTTTGAAGACAATACATAAGATACATAACAGGGTACGTACTAAGTCGAGTATGCCTTTCTTTTATCTTTTATGTCGGCCAAATCGTGTTTTAGACAAATGATAATGATTTTGTGGTTTCCAATTTTTCAAATAATCTAGAAATGCTTTTAGTTTTAAATGATTAGGATCAGTCCTTCTTTCGAGATGAACGGGTTGTAAAGCAAGATCTTTACTAGCGAAGATCGTTGGTTCTGCACTATATTTAGTTTTAAAAGAAACTTCTTCGTCAGGTTTCGATTGTATGAAGCTTGTAGTAACAAATTTTCGCTTTGAACGACTTAAATCAGGTTGTTGAGCATTTTTCGTTGACTGATAACGATTAATTCCCCGGAGTACTAGAAGAAAGAAGAGAAAAATTCAAACGATCTATCGTATGATGTTTGTAGATAATAGCTTTAAGTTTAATAGTAAAACAAAATATGATAGCTTTACTATTTAAAGAAAATGTTAAAATAGATCAGGCAATGCCTATTATTTAGAGTGATCATCTCTAAGAATCGACTACTTTCGCTTTATTTCGAGACGCTTGTGTTTCGAAAACAATGGTTTACTGAGTATAATAGAAGAAACTGCACTGTATGTATTTTCGATTTTTCTCGAGTTCCTTCAAACTCCTTGAGGCTGTTTTTTTAATACAAAAGACAGTCGATCAATTCTCTACAAAATAGTATATAAAATGTAGTACACCGACAAAAATATTTCGTGAATTGAACAATGCCATTTCACTTCGAACAGTTAATGTGTAGATTAAAATAATCGAGGATACTGGTGATATCTGTTTGCCGAAACCTGGTTGCCAACGCACTGTTCGGATAACAGCAAACATTTAGAAAGAAACAGCGCTTTTGAAAGAAAGAGGACGTATCAACAAGAAAGTTAGAAAAAGAATTGAACATGCCACATATGAGTGCCCATGAGTGGTGGCACAGTTCCAATTCAGTTCTTTTGAAGGAGAACTGGTACCAGTTCTTTTCAAAAAATTAAAATTGAACTAAGATCGGTGAACATACTTGAGATACATTAAGTTTGTGTAGTGCGTCAGAGATAGATGATGTGTTTAGTTGACTAAACCAAGTCAATATAACTAGCTACATCGGTTTTATTTTATTTTGAACTCTTGAAAAGAACTGGTAAATTTGAGCGTTATATCTTTCTATTTTCGCTTGTTATTGAACTTTGCTTCTTGAATAAAAATAATGTTTTCATAAAACAATAGAACATCCTAAAAAAGACCTAAGAACTGGTACCAGATCTCCTTCAAAAGAACTGAACTGAAACAGTGCCACCGCTCATGGGCACTCATATGTGACATGTTCAATTCTTTTTCTAACTTTCTTGTTGACACGTCTTCTTTTTTGCAAAAACGCTGTTTCTTTCTAAATGTTCGCTTTTATCCGAACAGTGCGTTGGCAACCAGGTTTTGACAAACAGATATCACTAGTATCCTCGATTATTTTAATCTACACATTAACTGTTCGAAGTGAAACGGCACTGTTCAGTTTATGAAATATCAGCATCTTTTTCATATTTAAATTTTACTAGCTTTTGGCGGTCTTTGCCTTTCATTTTAAAGAATTATATCTAAAAATAGTTTTACAATATCTCATGTACCACTTTGTAGAGAATGGATTGGGCTATCATTTGTATAAAAAAAACAGCCTCAGGGAGTTTGAGGAACTCGAGAAAAATCGAAAATACATAGGGTACAGTTTCTTCTGTTACGTGCGGTAATGTTGCTTAAACGATTCTTATGGTGAAACACTAAAAATGTCATAGTCCCATTATTGTCGCATAATTTTTGACTAATTGTTGGTTTGCAGCGATTCTTTAGAAAGACTGATCTTGAAATTCTGCGTGAAAAAAGCTTATTAGTGTTTTTATGACAAACTGTAAAAGTAAAAGTAGAAAGTAATTTTTGAATGAGAACTTTTTTCTTTTGCCATTTTTATTATTTTACAATGACTATCAATAAAGACACATTTTGCATCGAAAAATTAACGTGAGGGATCTGTTCAGAGCTGGACAAGTCAGAAGTTTTGCAAGTCACAAGTCAAGTCACTAAAAAACTCTCAAGTCAAGTCGACATCGGAAAATTTTTTCTCCCAAGTCAAGTCCGGTTAAAATTAGGTAGAACATAAAATTTGCTAGCACCTTTTGGATGAGAGAGTTTTTATAGTCTCAGAACTCTCTTTCATGGTAGAAAAAGTCTAATTTAAACGAAAATCTCCTACTAGAAATTACTTGACTTGAAAAAACTTTCTCAAGTCCAGTCAGGTCATACCCCTAAAGAATTTTGGATCAAGTCAACTCTGACTTGACTTGAACTTGAGGCATTTTTGACTTGATTTGTCCAGCTCTGGATCTGTTAGACATCCAAGTTAATATGAACTTTCGTTATAAACTAGAAGTAGTTCATATTCAGAAAGATGACTTTTGACGGCTATTATTTTTTCTAAGGTGACTTTCAAACATCAAATATTTCTCTGATATGATCATCTAGATATAAAGATATGAAATGATTTTAACTTACCGTGTTCAAGAGGGTAATCTTTCCACTGTAAACTTTTCGTTGTTAATGTTAAAACAATTAATGGAAGAAAAAATTGAATTAGATAATAATAGTTCATTTGGAATATGAATATTTATTCAGTCAACTAATACTAGAAGAGAAAAAATAAGCTTTGATACGATTCACGATACACAAAAAAAATATTCGTGTTTCCTCTTCTGCTTGATTACCAACTCAACATGAAAATAATAAAAATCATCAGAAGATTAAGCGACAGTTTGAGTGCAAATAGTCGTCTGTTGAATTGTACTCACAATTCAATAGTTATTGATGATGCTGTTATTAACAAATAGACTGTTGGACGCGTTAAAGTATTTTTCAATTTGAAAATATTAATTCAATGCAGTAAATCAAGCATCAAAATTCAATAATTTTTTATTGGAAAACATGTGTCATTCATTGCTCAATTATTTATTACTGTTTGCTATTACCTGAAACGTCAGTTGTGACGACAGTAACATTTATAACCTCGGTATCTCTACTTCTACACACAATCAATAAATACTTCAAAGATATCAGACTTTTCAAATACAAAATAAAAAAAATTCATAATTATTAGAAATATGGTGCTGTTGGGATGGGTTATATGAAAGAAAAAAAGGTGTGTATTTTCTCACTATATCATAATATTTAATTAGTAAACAAATCCAGACCTTCATATACGATAAATAAAATGTTTACTCTTAAAGTTGTACATTATTTGGAAGAAAAGTGGATTGTTCTAGGATAAAAAATGCCAACTATATATGTCTTTGAAGGAAACCTTTTAGTATTAATAGATTTTTTTCTAAGTTTTGAAATAAATGATCATTGTGTTTCATCTTTCAACAACATCAGTACGGATGAGAGAGAAAAATCTCTTCGTAGACTTTAGAAAAAGATTTTTATTTTGGTGTTTAGCATACTTCGAAAAGATATAGACATAATCAAGTTCGACATTATTTCAACATTAGTGGTTATGTATCTTAACTTCTCCAAACCAACCCAAATTCTATGGTATTAAAACTTTTATTTTTGACGGTAGTATACATATTAAATAAGGGAAACATATTTAACTACTTTTTGTTTAAACTTCCAGTCAAAAATACATCTTCTCCTACCGAACAGATGTCAGCCGTTTTTTGAGCGGGTATCAAAACGGGAAATAGAAACCAGTGATTTTTATTGCAAGAATTTGTGTCTGTTTTATATAATGTCCTCTCAGTTCGTCCCAAATTGGCTTTGTAAGATCAAACAACATCAAAGGGGCGAGTAAGTGTCAGAGTGAGCAATTTGGAACGGACTGAGAGTAAACCGTTTTATATTACCCTCGAATCTAAGATGTGTGCTCCATAAGTTTTCCTGTGAATCTTATAAGAAGATCTACAACTTCTTTGTTGAATTCATCATACTTCTAGATTTATTAACAGAGGAATGTGACAAAATTGCCAGGGAAATATAGACATAGCGATCATACACTAAACGCTCACACCAGTCATAACTCGCATAACTCGTTTTAGAACAGTCATCTCATATTTCTGTTCAACATATAAAGCAACTCAAATAGAGTAAGTATATTTTGAACTCTGGAGTGTTTATTTTATCTAAAATAGATTTCTACTAGGTTCTTGTAATTTTTGATCAAAAGGAGACATCATAGCTTGATGCTTGTATTGTTCGTCGCATACTTCGTCAGCGTAAGAAAGTGCATTTAGTTCAAATAGTTTCAAAAGTTTAAGTGAAAAAAGTATTTCCAGAATCCTGAGGAGTACTACGGGTGTCAGAAATCTCCTATCAAAATTTCTGTAAAGAGTGAATCCATCTGAAATGTTCCATCATTACAGCAAGTTGATCCGCTTCATTTAAAGCCAGTCTAGTTTTAAAGAACACATTGAGTTACGTAAGAAAATGTCTTTTCTGACTTTTTCACAGATGATGCAGAAGCCGAGAAATATGACTATTACTCTTCCTGCAAAATTATCGGTTTTGGCGCCATTCTCAGTGCGAATTGATAGGTACCGCGATGACTTTTACAACATGTTCTCTCGTTTTTTGACAAAGCACTTAAGACTATTATTATAGAGTGAGACAAGAACTATATTCTCTACAACTTTGAGGAATGTTCGGTGTAATGATCACCAGATATTGAGCTTTTAAAAATGAAATATTCGCCTGGAAAAAAATAGTTGCACTCGATTTTTTAGTATATCATCACTATAAAAATACATTCAAAAAAAAATAATTATATATTCTGAAAGCGCTTGGAGTTCTCTATTATCCTGTATATTTATGTCTTGTCTTACATTTATTTCCCGAAAAATACATTAAGTGCAATAACGGTCCCCTCATCATCAGATTCCCAGAAATTGTAACGGGTGTGGCCTCTCAGTATTTTCTACTTTTCTCGTATTTCTTTAAGATTCAAAGGTTAATGCTTTTTTAAAAAGATGCGCCGTGAAATGCTCTACAAAACCATACCCAAACTTTAATTTTAGAGCTTCAATCAACAAAACTACGCAGATTATACGAAAGACGGAAAAAATGAAAACTTTGAAAATCTATTATTTTTTCCACTTGAACCTTTTTCTTTTGCTATTATTTCCGTAAAAAAAAGGTTGCAAAAGTGAGAAGTTAGTTGTTTTTGTACTTCGGAATGTGCTCTTTCTCGTGGTCTGTAAAAAATCTTTTAGCAGATGGTGTGGAAAAAGCGAAAAAATGCAGCTTTTTGGTGGTTGTCAATTGGGGGCACCTTCGCTGTACTCAAATTATTTTTCAGCAAATAAATGCAAGACAAGACATAAATATATCGGATGATAGAGAATTTCAAGCGCTATCAGAATATATAATTACTTTTATAAAACGCAATTTCTATAGTGATGATAAATTTAAAAAACAAATTGAAGAAATTTGTAACAAAATGCAATTCGTGGGAATCTGATGATGAGGGGGCTGTCATTGCACTCAATTTATTTTTCGGGAAATAAATGTAAGACAAGACATAAATATACAGGATAATAGAGAACTTCGAGCGCTTTCAGAATATATAATTATTTTTCTTAAATGTATTTTAAATTATATAATAAATTGAGTGCAATGACAACTCCCTCATCATCAGATTCCCACGAATTGCATTTTGTTACAAATTTCTTCAATTTGTTTTTTAAATTTATCATCACTATAGAAATTGCGTTTTATAAAAGTAATTATATATTC
>CAJNOQ010008017.1:0-11630 GCA_905250885.1 Didymodactylos carnosus
AGCGATTTTGAGCGATGTCACTGCTTTGAGATAGAGTCAAACTGGACTACCACTGAGTAAATTCCATACAACGTTATTTATAGAATTCTATTGCGAAGTACACATATTTTCATATTGATAGATAGCCGATGAGCTGCTGATTCTGAATAATTGCTTTGAAATTGTCTAGCATATGTGATCAAAGTATTAATCAAGATTTTATGAGCATGTGCCCCATTCTTTGATATCTATTATACAGCTATTGTTGCCGGGTTTTCTTCTTGAAGAAGTGAATATCAAAATAGACATTTATACACCATTCGAAAAAGTGTTGGATTAGAGTTGCTTTCAAAAAATTAAAGCTTCGAATATTACTTTTTGTAGAACGCTCAAACGCTTTTATGGAAAATTTAGTTTCACCAGACATGAGACGCTTCCTTCAAGTAGGAATAAAGTTATCTGTGCGTTACCTTCACAGGAAATGAACTATCAATTTTTTCCTTTCTTTCACTTCTTACATATTCATGAATTATCACAATAAATTGAACTTGATTTTAACGGTACAGTTGAACTTGATTTTAACTGTACAGTCCTAGAGAAGCTTGAATACTCTGTTGCATACTCATTTTAAAAAACAGACAAAAAAAAGTTTATTCTGTCATCTTTAGCCGAAGGTATAACAACCGACTGGAATTGGTATGAAGAGATTTTTTGTGAAATGTGTCAAATGGAAATGTTCACTTTTATAACCTATCGTACTCGTGATTACATATTAATAAATCCAGATTTTCAACACACTAATTATTACAGGTAAGATATCTCTAGGCCGTTCATCATTTACTAACTTTCTGTAAGATGTTAATTTTTTTTAGCTTTCTTGGACGTTACATTGGAATGATTATTTTTCATAAAGTACAAATTGAATTTCAATTTCCAATTTTTTACTACGTGATTGCCTTTGCTCTCAAGCTCGATTTGAATTCAGAATTATTGGATATGATCTACAGTGTAGACCTCATTAAACCAGTAGAATCTCAACTTCTAAACATTATGGAAGGTCTCGATAGTGTAAGTTAAAGACTTTATAAAAATTAACATACTATCCAAATTTTAAGGAGTTTCTAATTTGTTTTCTTAGGTAATTCCGCTGAGTTGGTTTAAGAGGTTAACGATGAGAGATTTTGAAGAAGTATGTTATATGAAAGAAAATACTTTGTCTATGAATTTAGACGATTGGACACGATTTTCATCGGTTGACTCAGCTGATAACGAAAACGATATTGCATGTCAAGTCGATAAATCAACTTTTGAAACAACACTAAATAAACCGGCAGATTTTGTCTATGAACAAACGCCTCAAGTTGGTGACGGCTTGATCGTTAGTGAGGAGAGTGTTGCTCAGAATCTAGTTAATGTCACCACGACGAAGGACTTTGATTCATGTGAAACCGAAGAAGACTGGCAAGCTCTCGTCGAATATTTCAGTAATGGCCGTAGAGTTGTAGATTCAACCGTAGTAGAACAATTGAAATTCAAAACTTCCGTCAACGATCACAGTCAAACTATCAGCGTCTTAACCGAGCAAGACAAGGATTGGCGATCTCTAGTGGAATATTTCGATCATTATGACATTTTACCTTCAGAAAGGGGCGTGCACATTCCAGTTAAACATCAAAGTCTAAAAGCTGTTCCTACAATTGAAAAGGGACGGTTAATCGTGCCAACTGTTATACAATCAAAATGCTGTATTCTAATGTAATTAATGTTCTACAAAACTGACCTTTCAATTCTTTTTACTCACTTTAGGACCATAAATCTATTACGATTTCTTAATGAGTTTTACCAATAGTGCTGATTCTAGGCGCTGGCTGAATGAGATTCTTTGAAAGTGCTTTTAAAAAATTCTTCTGTAAATAAAACATCGATTTAGTTATACATAAAAATGCACCCAGCCACTTATTAAATGAAAAAGGTGTTCTTTTTTGTTTTTTGAAAAATTAGCACGAATAAAAACGCGTTTATTGAAGACTAAGAACAGTCAAAAATCGCGTTTTCTGCAAAGTAGAAACTCAAAACACGCGCATTAAGAGTAAGATTTAAAAAAACGCGTTTTTATCGAAATGAAAATGATAAAAATGTCCAAAAATAAAAACTGAAAAGATCGCGACCGAAAAAAAACACGAAAAAAACGCAAAGCACAGTGGGCATTTTTCTACAGAGCAGGCGGACATATGCTGTAGGAGTAGTATGAAAGCCTATAAACACGTTCTTCTATAGATTTTCGAATATACTCTTTCTAATGATGAGATTTTCAGTACTCAAAAGTAATTCCTTGTGGGTTTTCTGAAGACCGGATCTCTGAAAACCCCATAAAAAATATTTTTTCCATTTCGAGAACCTCACTATTCGAAAGATCGTATTCGAAAATCTATAAAAAATGTGTTTATATACTTGTGTACTATTGCTAAAATAAATATCCAAATTCCTAAGCAAAATTTGCTGCTTTTTATTTCAAGTCTATAATTCAATTTGATCGAAAATATTTCTGCAAAAAAATTAAAAAGCTATACATCAGCAGTTTTTCACGCTGATCCCGAATATGGTATTATGTTTCAGCAAAACTGTTTTCTTGACCGAGAAAAGCTCGAAATATTTGAAAAACCGTTAGCGTTTTTGAAAATCTACCAAGCCTGTTTGGAAGAGTTGGGAGAACAGTACAGATAGAGTAGTGTCTGAGGAACATTTTGATGTAATTAAATGTTATTTTCGAGTGGTGCCAACGGGTGCGACGCAACTATACTGAAGTGGTCTCATGAAGAATTAACGTTATGAAGAATTCATGTGCTGTTTTAAATGGAAACCATTTTCGAGTTTATGATTTGTTATATCATTAGACGGCTGAAAGTCTGCTGATTCTAAATATGTGCTTTACAATCGTTAAGCACATCTACATGAAGAAATAATCATGTTTTTGTCTATAGATGTCGTATTTTTCGCTTTTTCGTATGCATTTTTCGAATCCCTTTTTCGTCTTGAAGGAGTCGACATCACAATACTTGTACACCATTCGATAGAGAATTGAAAGGGCTACATTTTGCACTATTTATATGTAGGAAAAGATTGAATTAGTTTTTTCGCCTAATTTCTGCTTGGATGCCCACTGTGCAAAGTCCGTGTGCCATAGAAAATCTGCGGTTTTATTTTGAGGTATCTCAAACGTGTGCTTTTGCGTTTCTTGAAAAAACCGCACACTTTGCATTTTTTCCATAAGCACGCGTTCGAGTATACCTCAAAAAAAAGCCGCTGGTTTTTTTTGGTACGAGTTTTTTTCGTTTTTAATTTCATTTGATAAGTGGCTGGGCATAAATGATACCGCCGAATAGGATGTAAAATCTGTCGGTGTTTCTATTTAGAAAATAATACACATTTTTGGATAGAATTCGAAATGGAGGGCATTTTTAAAAACGTTTTCGGATAGAAAAATTATCCAAAGTTCTGCGCCCGAGGTCAGAATTACACATTGTTTCCATTCAAAACAGGTCCATCTCCCATGGGTTCTAAATCTTTCCAAGAAAATTTTTTTGATAATAATCGACATTGGATTCTACATGATAAAGGTATATGAAATAAGTTTTTTGACGACTTTCAATTTCGAGCGTTTACCTTTTAACTAATTGCATGGTGAGGAGAGAAAATCGTCAAAAATCTTACCCAAACCCCTCATTCAACGCAAAATACGAAGCTGATTTTCATGGTAATAAATTTCCCTAAAAAAATTCGGAACTAAGCAAGATAGATAGGTCGCACAGTGGAGTTCGTATACCAAAATGCATATTTCAGCTTCGGCGCGAAGCTTTGGATAAATTTTCAAAATGTTGCCAACGTTGAGAGCTCTTCTAAAATATGTATAATTTCTAAGTGAGAACACCGACAGATTCTGGCCCTTCTCCCACGGTGTCCTTTCGTAATAAACACCCATTACCTGTCTATTTTTTAACTAAAAAAATAAACTCATACAGTCATCAACGACAGAAAATGAAAATAGAGAAGTGACATAACAGAAACTACAGAAAAGAAGCACATGAAGAAGAAAATGAGACGAAAAGTTTTGACTCAACATTATATACTCTTTGAGTATATTCTCTTTTCAGTATGTAAAATTAAATTTTTCTTATCGAAAGGCTGCACAACAGTCAAACAGCATATGAAAAAACACAACTTCTGAGACTCGTGTTTTTATTTGATTTCCTTTTACCCATATAGCCTAGGCTATATGCTCTGGTGATCGTGAAAGTTTGGTGAAACCCTTTTTTGTTTGAACTTTCGACTCTTTATAGCAAAATTCATTCTTATGGCCTATAGTAACGGTCTCATTGGCGCCATTAAACACCAATGGTTACACAATGCAAGACGTAGTGTATCATATGTAACAAAATTTAAAGAAACTACACTATTTCTTGAGCTGAGAATATTAGAATTAAATTCATGTTCCAGCACATTAAAGCATGTTCCAGCGCGTAGAATAAGTGCAAAACGCTCAAAGAAGCCGCTTTCTGCATTAATTAAAATTAAGTGCGCGTAGATCATAGAAACTCGCCAAATAATAAATAAACCTCAAACTTAGTGTATGTATATGTAATCTCTTGCTTAAGAATTTAGTGTTGAAAATGCCCCTATGAAAGGAGTCGAAAGCTTCACTGTATTGTTTTTTAGAAAAAATAAAAAATAAAAAAATAAAATGATTGATGAACGTGTTTGTCTTATTATCTCAGCGAAGAACCAAAATTTCAAAAATTTGGACGTATACTTTTGACGAGGAGCTTCCGACGAATCGAACCATGTCAGAATATTGGCTCTACGTGCTCAGGAAAAAGTGGTGTTAGGTTTGTAAAATTCATCCGGCTTTTTTAGCTGTGTCTGTTTCGGACCCTTGGAAAAATCCAGTTATCGTTCTGGCACTTTCAAACTTAGTTTTTCAGATTCAGTTTTCAATTCTGAATCTGAAAAACTTAGTTTCGAGACGTGAAACTCAAAAGGGAAGAAATTACGACATTTGTTTGAAAATCTGATTTTTTCACTTTTTAGAGTATTTCGAAGTTTTTCGATTTTTCCAACCGGAAAACAGTTTCCAGAAAAAGTGAAGACACACCGAATAGGGTAAAACTCAGATGCAGAAATTCCCGGTGAATCCGACAGCGGGTTTCTTTCAGTTTCATTTTGACTTGTCTGAGGTCGGCACAATCGATCAATTTTCCAGAGGGTTGGAGCCGTCGCAATTCGTTAAAAGATATCTTTGATCCTAAACTTTTAAGTCAATTATTTATACATATTCTTATAACCCTTTTCACGGGCTATTCAGCACGGTTTGCGATTGAAAACATTTTCAGAATCCTTCTGAAACCACAAATATATGGTTTGTAGGATGAATTCTGAAAGTAAACACCAACGGCATATCTTAGTATATGCATAACTCCATATCGCAACTTTTACAGAAAATTCTAATTTCTGACTTGGAAAACTGTAGGAAAGTAGGTGCTGTGGAAAGAGTATATATTGTACGTCAGTCAGACAAAGAGAGAATGGTTGAGAAATGAACAATAAAATTAAGGATGTATCATTTACGTTTCGTACCCGTTGCTTTTCTTCAAAAACAATTTTTTTGTTTTCTAACTGCGGCATGTAAAGTGGGTTCTGAAATAAAACATGCATGTACTTATGACTCTCAGTTTGTAGACGTAGCTTGCAGACTCCTATATCAGAAAATCGAATTTTCTGTAAACGTTGCGAAAGTTTCGTTGCAAAAATTACAGAATGGAAATTCTTAGGCAAAATTCTATGCACTTCCTATTCATTTTCCATTAGGATCCAAACGACTAGGACTTCCTAATAAGTTCTTAGCAAAATCTTAGATGTTAGGACACTACGAGGATTTCGCTTACGTTTAGCTTAATGATTTAGCTTTACGCAGCATAACTAGAGTCATCAAAAGGATCATGCATTTACGAGACAGGTGTGTAGGGAGGAAGGAGAACAAGAATCAGGACACAACAGTATTCAGAAATATCTATCGACTATAGTGATAAATAACTTCTGAATTTTCTTGTGTTCAGACCAGTTGCATTCACACACGCCCAACCAAACATTTTGGGCAAAAGAGACGAAAAACGGAAAATGAACTTAAATGACTAAAAACTACAGCTGCGCCTTCAGTGTAAGAAAAAAGGCGGACAAGAACTATTCAGATTTGCGCCGCCGCCGTGCTCTAAACGTTTGTTTCTCTATTGCTTTTTCGTTTCGCTAATCAAAGGAAAATCCTTAGGTTATTTCCATACAAAAAAGTCTATGCCACAGAATACAGAAATAAAGTTCTTTGTAAATCCTTCGGAATCTGGTCAATTTTGATGATTTTTATTGTGGTTTGCGTCAATATTAGTTTAAAAGAAAAGGAAATACACAACTATTAACAAAATGATGTTTGCTCACTTGAATGCTCACAGTTGTTAGATTAGAGAGTATGTGGTATGTGACGAGCTATTCCTTCAATTTTTACAGTTCAACTTCTCCATTCTTTTCTACCGTATACATTAGCGGCCGTGTAAAAGCCCATTTTCTCATTGACAAATGTTTCGATGATGATTTTTCTGTTAGAATTTCAACCCCACAATTACTCTGATGGTAAAATTAACATCAGTGAAACATCACAGGGCGAGAAGCGCAAAATGAGACTGAGTAAAAAAAGAACTGAAAAAAAAAGTTTCAGAACATGGCGAAATTTGGGAAGCAAGACCGCCAGTGGAGTTGATTTTTCCAACTTTTTCTGGTTTTTCGAATTTTCTCAGCCTAAATCTAATTAAAAATGTTCTACTGCATATATGTTTCTACTGCTATTGTACTCTACTGTTGCTAGAAAGTGACCAATTTATATATCTATATTCCAAATTACGATCGTTGATTACTCCTTAATTAACAAGTAGTCCCTTTCTGGAAGCGCACATCAGTGTAGGTTTGCTCGTTTCAATTTACGACCACTTTTGTACTAATCGGCTTAAGTTTTGATCCCTTTTAGAAAGCTAGGAAAAGAATAACAGAAAACTCTGTAAACTGTGATGGTACAATTCTGACCAATCGAAGTATTATGTCAGGTGGCAATACGTAACCCGATCGCTTATCAAACCGAAGCCTGGCAAAAAGAGAAAAACTGATATATTTTTATCAATTAGAGCACTTGTGAAAACACACAGAGATGTTGATACAAATTACATTTTTAAACACAAGTTCACTAGCAAAAGAAAAAAGTTCATTCACATTGTACCAGAGCTGGGCAAAATACTCGAAGTACTCGTACTCGAGTACGATTTTGGTCGTACTCGTACTCGTACTTGTACTCGAAGAGTTGGTACTCGTACTCGAGGGTCTGATACTCGTACTCGTACTTGTACTCGAAGAGTTGGTACTCGTACTCGAAGGTCTGAATCCGCTTCAAACTAGTGTTTTCGGGACAAAAAAACCACTTGAGGTGGAAAATTTGTGAAAAACCTGTTATTGGGCCTGGTCATTTGACTCTTCGGCCAATAGGATAAGAGGTAACATTACCTGAATTATATAGATGTATGCAGTTTTCAATGCTCTATGAAATGATGGTAAGGTGTGTTTTCCAAATTTTAGCCATTTTGGGAAAATCGGGTTTTTCCAACTAAGATTTTCTAGAAAACCTTACAAAATCCGGTTTGGTCCCGAAAACACTAGTTTGAAGCGGATTTCTGTTCCGTATCGGAAAGCTGGGACATTTATGAGTATATCTAGGTGTTTGACATTTGTGAGTATATCTAAGGTGTTGATTCTGAATATGTAACTCTTATTTAGATATATCAAGAGAAAATTTTGACCTTTATAAGCTCCCGTCCTTTTTTCAATGTCAGGTGGAGATATTTATAATGCTTAATTTAAAATGTGTTTTATTTTGTTTTTATGTTACATTATCGTCAGTATCATTTATAATGCACACAGAAGAAAAATAATTATTTAATAAATTAGCTTTCTCAGTCCTATCTGTAGCCAACTCATTATTTATATTATTGAGTGGAGGAATCGACAAATATTTTGTACAGTGCATTAATTTAGAGACTTTACTCCACCATGATCTACTATGATTAGAAAGAGTGAGTGAAAAAAACATAACTTCATATTTTTTGTGTTCTAAATTATTGATACGTAAAATGCTAACATCATCTCTAGCGTATAGCACACCACCACCTGCACCTCCCATATTTCTATCTAATCGAAAGGGAGTTTGATATCCAAAAATATTAATCTGGTTATCATTAAATTTTCTGTAAAACTCAAAGAGTGAACGTTCCTATAACACTGATGCTCAGGTAAGACCTCGCTTGGGGATGTTATCTCGTTGTTTCATAAATCCATGAGGAGACTCTCATTAGATCATTATGACAATTCATAAATGATGGATTATTCTTCTAAACAGACGACCATACGCCTATCCAGTTCTGTGGTTACAACAAAAACCATCTTCCAGCGAAACATTTTACGTTTCGGTGCAGTAAGCTTTTGACAATAACTTGCAATTATTATAAGCACTTTATCACAAGACTAGGAGCAGATTTTTTCATTAAAAACTAGTCAACAGCCACTTTTTTGCTTTTTATTAGCAGAACGCGTTTATTTTTCCTAAAAGAAAGATCGCCGACAAAAAAAATGTTTTAGCACTATTCTCGCCCTAACATATTCTTTTCTTATGTTTTCGAGGAAATGCAGCATATTTTCTATTATTTTTCAACTCCTGAACATAATGATCATATCGGTTTAACGTTAAAAACGATGAATAGACCGAATAAAAGTTACTGATGGTACTTCTAAAACGATACTTTCATGCAGTTCGAACACCGTACCGAGCATCGAAAATTACATAGACTCCCACATTTATTTTCCAAAGAAGCTACATCGCCGGTGTCAAATTTTAGGGATGTCAAAGTTCACTTTCCCTTACAACGGAACAACTTTGACCTCGTGTTTCTCTGCAGTCGAAGAGTTAGCATGTACCCTTATATGAAAGCACAGTTCGAGTGGTACAAGTGTTGATACTTTAAACTTGTACATTCTCTTGGTTATGAAAATGCACGCGTTGTAGTATTACAAAATAGTCAAGAAAATGATCAACATTTATTAAAATTATTGAAGAAAGAAGAATGGAATGGCACTTCAATTAGTATGCAGATGTGAAGATTCTTAATCATCTGCACAGTTGATTGTGCACAAAAACTGTTTGCTACATGTATTCGTTCGTTTTTCCATGTCGCTAGCACAAGAGAGCAATAGACCTTGTGTACTATTGTATACCTCGTGTGTTTATTTAATGCAATAAAACCCATTGTTTCTATTGCATAAAGGATTAGATGAAGGTGCATAAAAACTGTTTGCTATATGTATTCGTTCGTTTTTCTTTATCGCTAGCACAAGAGAGAGCAATAGACCGTGTGTACTATTGTATACCAGACTGTGGAAAGAAAATAAGAAAGAAACACGAACATAGTCGTGTGCCTTACATATACTACATTTGCGTCTTTCTATACACAAAGCATGTCATCAACAAAATCTTCTGAATGGAAAATATTAGCGCTTGGTAATGATCAGCAACTAGGCGAAGAAATTAAACAACATTTACATTCTCTTGGTTATAAAAATGCACGCGTTGTAATATTACAAAACAATCAGGAAAATGATCAACATTTATTAAAATTATTGAAGGAAGAAGAATGGGATGGCGTTTCAATTGGTATGTAGATATGAAGATTCTTCTCATCTTTTTGAATTGTAATAGCTTTGAATGTTTACAGGTGGTGGTATTAATGGTCATGGTGGAAATTCTGCACGAGAAGAAAACACGTTTCATTGGTTCAACCGACTATTAAATATTATTCACCAAAATGCATCATCGAAAACAAAAATTATACTTCTACGCGGTCTATCGGATTTAGAAGCATCATTTCAACGTGTTTTGGAAAAAGACAACAAGAAATAAAAGTGATCCCTTGCACATCTTCAGAACATAATTAGTACTTTCTAGATGATAAAATAAATGAGTATTATTCAACTTCATTCCATTTGGTATTATGTTATGTTGCTTACATTGCTGAAGAAACTTGATATGTTGTTGAATTTTTGTCTTCTTATATATTTTTCCAAATTCTGCGCGATTGAATAAATTTTCTCTTCGTAGAGGTTTCTGAAATCTAGTCGTGATAAGAAGGTTTGTGATAAATTTGGCATTTTTCTTTATATTCTTCCACAAATTTATTTAAATTATTTAAAAGGACGGGGGACGATAAGAGGCAAAATCGGCCCATGCTCAAATCAGTCCTACGCTACCTCATCTGATGCAGTTTTTGTCCACGATTAACGCTAACATATTTTTAAATCTTAAAAATCCTTTTCAGTGCCCCTGAATACCTTTTAGCAGAAAAAATCTGCTTGCCATAAACGCCCTCTGCTCCAACTAATTACATCAATCCACCGGTTTCACCCATAGCACAGATCAAATGTTATACATCGTTCGATAGAGCATTTCACGAACTTCAAAATGATATATAAGACAACCTTAAAAAGATGTAACTGGGTAGTGTAAGATTCGAAATACTCGGTAGTTTCCCAGAAAAACGGTAGGTCAACATGGTTCATCTCTATAGTAGTGACTTATTTTCCCGTTAACCACTCCACTTTATATATCATTCGATAGAGAATTTCACGGGCTTCGAAATGATGTATAAGATAGTCTTAAGAAAATGTAACTAGGTAGTCTAAGCTCCGAAATACTCGGTAGTATCTCAGCAATCCCGTAGATCCACGTCATTCTTGTTTATAATATCTATTACTTTCCTCGTGAATTGTTCCACTTTATATGTCATTCGACAGAGAATTTCACGAGCTTCAAAATGAGTTATAAATAAGTCTTTTAAAAATATGCCAACATTGGTCAATGGTTGCATTACTTGGCCGATATAATGATTTTCACCCACCTTAGTGCTTTGAACACATCGTTAGTCGTTTTTCTGACATAAGGAAAAATTATATACTGCTCGAAAATAGACCATTGGATAGCCCTTGAAATTCCTCACAAAGTGAGCTGGTCACAATATCCAGACAGGTGGAGTCAATCAGTAAAGATATGGAAAACAAACTTTCTGGGGTTTTCTAAGCAGTACACGTGTGTCATAATCAAAGAACTCCCCAGGATACTGGGATACTACCCAGTATTTCGGAGCTTAGACTACCCAGTTACATTATCTGAAGACAATCTTGTATGACATTTTGAAGCCCGGAAGCTTTTGAAAACAGATGATAGCCATCAACCAAATAATGCTTTGATCTGGTTGATGGAAAGACACGATGGCGTACCTGATCAAGAAGCAATACTTCAATGTATAATGCAGAGCTGGGCAAGAACGGGATTTTTCAAGTACGAGTCGAGTACGAGTACCAAGGCTTCGAGTATGAGTCGAGTACCGAGCCTATGTAGAAACATACCGAGCGAAATGTTAAAACATTTTTTTATTTATTGTATTATTAACCTTCAAGTAGATGGAATCAAAGTAAAACTTTATTACATTTTAGAAAAGTTAGTAGACACACATTCTTTG
>CAJNOQ010008018.1:0-11629 GCA_905250885.1 Didymodactylos carnosus
GAATGAGATATACATATTATTATCATTAGAACTACTATTGGTTCTCATCAGACGTCCCCAACCTCGTAGTAATTATAGCCACTCGTCGAAACAGTAAAGTATGATGAAGTTCAGTATGGCTGCTACGATGAACGCCTCACCCCCACTTTCAGCGATAATTTCAGCGATAAAATCAAAGGAACAGAAAGAAATCTCCTCCTTTTCGGCGTTTTCCTTTCGATATTTTCCTTCTTCCATTATCCGCTTTCGACGTTTGCCTTTTCGGCATTTTGTTCTTCTACATTTTCCTCTTCGACGTTTTGCTCTTTTTTTTATCGACATTTTCCTTTTCGACATTTTTCCTTTCGACGTTTTCCGTCAACCCCAATGTATCATTGGTGTTATTATTGTTATTATTAATGAATACATTTTGACATATTCTAGACAGAAGCAAATATGTCATTTAATTTATTGAAAAATCATGATCGTGCAATTGCTAGTTTATTAAAATGTTCAATAGAAAAGTTGAATGGGGATGATTCACATCAAAAATATTTATTGTATGTTGGATTAATGATTCATTACATTGAAAGACATTTGGACTATGCAGAATATGATGATGATTACCGTACAACGTCAGATATACAAAATTTATTACTTATAAATGAAACAGATGAGAATTATTTTCATCAGTTATGCCAATCATTTTGTATAAGTATGAAAAAAGAAATATCAGTTGATAAAACAGAATTTATGGCTGATGAGGCAATATGGAAATCATTAATCCCATACGACATGAAATATGGTGACTCAGGTAAATGTCTGATAGTCGCGAATAGTGCTCTTTCAATTATGAATAGTTTAAACATTCTCATCTTCAAGCTAAATGATAGACAACTATCGTCGAACAAAAATTTTGCTTACAAAACGTCAATGAACGGATCGGATCTATTTAATAGAGTTGACCGTCAATTTTTTTTGTATAATTTGTGATAGAATAAAAGTTGCAACTATTGGTAGTAACTGAGTGCAACTATCAGATAATGTCTTGAGAGATTGAGAAATCTTATTATTTTTTTTGTGAATTATTCATACCTAGATAGTGTCATCTGCTTCATGAAAACTATTCAAGTCCAAGATTTTAAAAAATTTTAGAAATATATGAAATTTTATCTTTGAGTTTGATATCGTATATGCATTTTCTTCACTACGTATGACAAACAATGAAATTTGTACATGTAACTTAAAATCACAGAGATATCTTCTTTAACAAAAAGTTCTAAATTTAAAAATATGGAACATATTCGTAGAACATACAACTGCTGTTAATCAATTAATGACTTGTCGATCTTATCAACATAAAACATGAATTTTAACATTAAAACATAAAAATTCTATTTGTAGTCATGGTGATAGTAGGGATGAAGGTGTAAATTTGTACATTTTAAAAATGTTAAATTCTCGAGTTCATATAGTTTGAAATTTATGTATTTTTGAAGTTCCAAATTCACATGGGTAATAATGATTAAGTAGTGTTTAAATGATTATCTCAAATTTAGAACTTTTATCTATGACAAATGATGAGGGGCGCCTCGATACCTCGAAGGCAGGAGGGGAAGTCAATTTCGGAGTAAATTTTCATGCTTTTAAAAATTGAAGTAAAACTAAAGAAAAAAAGATAAGCAGTGTTCTTCTAAAGCAAGACTGAATTTCCTAACTACGAAACTGAGAGTAACCCTTTTACTCTAAAAATGGGAATAAATATCTTACTGCAAAATTGAGAGTAAACGCCGTACTCTGAAAATGGGAATAAAATCCCTCCCCTCCGCCCCTTATCGGGACGCCCCTGCAAATGGCAGCACTCTAAAATCAATTTGAAATACTTATATTTTTGTATGCTAAACATATGCGAATGGTGATATAGAGATAGTCTTGAAGAAACGTTAATTGTTTTTCCGATAGTTCTTTCGAATATTTGACACCTCAGACACAAATATTTAGAGACTTTTGTTATCGTTGGAAATTTCAACCATATTGTTTTGTTCGAGGGGCGTTTAATTCGACAGAAGAAAACTGCTGAATTTCAAATTAGTGCAATAGAAATTAATTAATTCATAATGTTACATTTATGAATGGATAAGAATTTTCGAATTGGGAATATAATAACCAGAGCTATTTTTAACTTCGTTACTAAAATTTTATTTCGACGTTTCGAAGATACGTACACTGTAAGGTTGGAAATTATTTATGGAAAATGCTCGGCGAATTTCAAAGAGTACATATGGGAATTCCGTGGGGATTTTCCAGTTTATAGAAAATCGACTTTCCAACAATCTAGAAAATCCCCGGCGATTTTTCGGTTGATTTTCTATAAACTAGAAATTAATTCAAGATTACAGTGTACATTTTTCATTTTGAGTAAAAGTACATAGATCAATAGACTATAGTGTAACATTAGAATCAAAATTCTACAAATATATAAAAATCAAAAAAATATGAAAGGGATAAACGATAAAACATGTTGAAATATGTGCGCAAGCAGTTAGTTAGACCCCAATTACCTTCGGTATAGAATGAGACAAGAAAAACGTACAGAAAAAAAAATCGCAAAGGTACAGACATACACAAGATTATAATAGTGTTTATTTCAGTCCAAGTTATGCGCGTCCCAATGAATCAAAGTGCGTCACATTATTATCCTTCAAATGATTTAGTTATATGGTGCACAGTATTTGCACAGTTTTTAACATTGAATTAGACGAGTATGAAAGTTATTCGACAATTAAAATGGATAAAACAGAAGAAAAATAACGGTATGATAGAAATAATGGGACACTTCTGTTTTCTATCTTTGATGTATTTAACAATTGTTTTAAAGTCTGGTTCTGAGCTCATTCGATAGAGAATTCAGTTTTTTTACAAAACCGTCAACTGCATTTTTCAAATTAGTCTTTCTTGTTGAAGTAAAATTTCAATGATTAACATCCACTCAATCATTCATTCTACGCAGATCAAAAGAAAACGAAAAACTTTATGAAAATATTTTCAAATGATTGTGCTCAAATTCTAAGTGTGCCACAAAATTCTGCATCTTCCAATGTAGTTTTCAAAGTTTAAAAGTATTTTTAAAGTTTAAAATGTAGTTTTCAAAAAAATATTTGAGAGAAAAATTTTTGAAATAAAAAATGTGGATACACCAAAACAAAAAGCTCTTTCCAGGCAGGTTTATGACATTGTGCATTTTTTATTCAAAACAGCCCAAACGGCTTAACTGTTCAAGTCACAATTTATACCATTTTGTTCAGAATTAAATTCTGCATACAACGGTTTGAGAATCAGCGATTCACAGACATGTGTATCTTTGAAAAACATTACTTTCCGAAATGCATGGAAAAATTACATCCGGTGTTAGTTCGAAACCTTTTTCTCCTGAATAAGAGCATCAAGAACTTCACAAAGGTAGTGGAGGTATAGAGCACAAAATTTTCTATCCATTGATGTTAAACACTTGAGTTTGCGCATTGGTCTTGATGAGCAGAGGTTCAGACAAAGCGCTTAAACAAATTGATATCTGGAAAGGACGAGAATTCGCAGAATGAATGATTGAGTTAAGGGCCCCCCTCCTTCAGAAATTATCTCCGACACCGTACATCCGATCTTGACGAAACTTTCCATAAATGTTAGGCGCAATGAGTTACGGGAATGCAAAAATTTTTTGTCTCCAAGTCTTACGGTTTAGAAGTTTTCCAGAGATCAAGGTCCAAAAAGGACCCTGAACCTCGTCCCAAGATTTTTTAAGATACTTCAAGCTGGAGAGTTCGGGTTTGTTTTATTTTAAACCAGACACCTAACTACATCGATTGACCGGCACCGATTTTTCAATTAAGCCTTTATCGGTTTTCTAGGCAACCAACAACCTCCAAAACCCGAAAAATCCTTCCGGATTTTCTAAAAATCCTCAGTTTGACAAAAAACTAAGACATAATTCAAAAATCGACACTGGTAAGTCGATGTAGTTTCTTTTTCTCTTTAAAACAGAAAAATAATGAACTCTCTACGACAGACCGCTATTACAAATCTTGGGACGCACTTCAGGTGTAACCCTTATATAGTGAAAACGCTGTATGAAATACTCGATTTTAGGACTTCTAGGGAAATGCCTGTAACTTTTTGACGCAAGTTCATACAGAGTTGTGCGCAGTCTTATTTTGATCAAAAACGTTTGCTCTACAAAGCTGTGTTTTTAGAAAAATTTTAATTGCATAAGTATCCAGGAAAAAACCATTATTTGAAGACCCGTTTTTTCGAGCCTCTTAGAAAACTTGCTCAAAATTCCCGAAAAACCACTTTTGTAACCAAAAACAATACAGATTCTGGAAGTAGACACTTCAGGCTATCTTTCCATGTGCGTATCTCAAAACCGATTTTTTGATCGAAAATCACCATTTCTGAGGGGGGCCCTTAATCATTGAAATTTTGCGCCGACAAGAAAGACTAATTTGAAAAATGCATTTGACACTTTTGTAAAATAAATGAATTCTCTATCGAATGGGCTCAGAACCAGACTTTAAAACAATTGTTAAATACATCAAAGCTAGAAAACAAAAGTGTCGCATTATTTCTGTTTCACCCGTTATATCGTTTCTCTCTAATATCAATCGATTTTTTGAAAAAAATGCCTACTCAGTAAAACGCTTATAACGTTTTACTGAAAAGAACCAGAGACCTGCGGTTTTTGGCAATTGGAAGAGGACACCAGGCGACACAAACCTATGCAAAAATGAAAATTTTCCAAAATAACTTTGTGGATTATTATAACCCGGAAAAGTTCGGAAAAACAGCGCATTTTCCGGAAAAAATTTGTTTTTTATTTTTTTTCGCCCATTTTGTAGAGCGACAGGTCTCTTTTCGAACAGTATCTAAGCAACTCCAAAAATTTTGCTTCCTCGCCGAGTTATAAGCGTTTCAAAAATTGCCACTTTTTCGGGGACTTTGGCTTTTTGAATTAAAAAGTGTCGACATATAAGTAATCGAGTGCGCTGATCATCGTGGTGATGTTAGTTTCAGTTTGGAGTAAACAAAAATGATTAAACTGCGTTTTTTTAAAAAAGTGCGTTTTTCGTGCGCCTACGGAAAATATGCGATTTTCTCAGAATCTCAATTAACTCAATTTTTTTCGTCTCCAAACCGAAAACTAACATCCCCACGATGATCAGCGCACTCGATTATCTATGTGTCGACATTTCTTAGTTCAAAAAAGCCAAAGTCCCCGAAAAGTGGTCATTTTTGAAAAAAAGTTATGAGCGTTTTGCTGAGTAGCCTTTTTTCAATTTTTTTCGATAATAGTTCAACCTCGTACAAAATTTTTTCTTTTTGGCATGACTATTAATTTTTCTGAATAACGAAAATGCATGTTGTCTTCTGATTCAATAATCTCTGACCATTATCAACCTAAACTTAACAATACAGTGGTATGTTCAGTACCATTTTTTCGTCTTTTCAAATGACATTTTAAAAACTCTAGTCCCAGATCCTCGAGTTTAAAATTGTCTTGATATTAGGGAAAAACAATATATTTTTCTCCATTGTTATTATTTTTCTTCTTGTTTCTTCTTATCCATTTTAACTGTTAATTGACATCTCTACTCGTGTTGATTTAGTACTAAAAACTTGTCTGATTTCACAAATATTTCAGCATATCTTTTCTTTTATCGTTTACACTTTCGTTTTTTATATATGCATAACATGTAAGTTATACATTTGTAGAAAATTGATAATTTTGATTCTAATGTTACACTATAGTCTGTTTATCTATAAATGACAATTATATTTTCAAAATATTGATTTTTTAGGATTATTTCAGTAATAAATTTAAAAATAGTTGGCGATATTATTTTCACACCGATAAATTCAATTCATATTCGAATATGTGACAACATTTTACACAGTCAATATTTGAATGGAGAACAGTGCAGAATTTCGTCTATTAAATTTCAATATTGTTTTTATTGTTTATTTAAGGAAATGAAGGAACAGTATCAGAATATTGGTATCATATGGGTGTTTTACTATTAGTTCCATACAATCGTAGATGGCATTTACTCAATAAAAAGTGTGTAATAAAAGCATTTCCTAAAATGTGTCAAAAAGCAAAATGTGATGAAAATCAAATTAAATTAAAACAAGACTGTATTGAATTAATAAATGAAATGTTATATGATAATAAACAGCAAGTATATTATCGTCTTTTTAACTTTAATGCAATAACATCTTTAAATTCATTAATATTATTGTATAATTCAAAAAGTGATGATAATCAACCTGTTTTAGATACGATTATTTCAATAATAACTGATTGTTTATACATTAGAGAGTTCTTTTCAGACATTGATACAATATACAAAATTGGAAATGTAATTGGTTGGAATCAAATTGGTAATTATATCTATAAGGCATTTACAAGTTGGTTAAAAAAACGGAATATTACAACAGTTGCGGAATTCTTAATTGCATTCATTTCAAGTATGTTAGTGTTTTTTCTTTTCGTCGTTTCATTCATTCAAGAGCACATAAATTATGTTGTACATAAAAGCTAGACAAGACAAGATCGGAAACAAATAGAAAATAATTTCTTTGATCGCTAGTTCTGATATTCGATACATTTTGAATCAGAATTTCATTTAGATGTTCTGTATTTAGGCTAAAAAATAGATGATAAGAAAAAGTGAAATTTTTCTCTTTGGCAAAAATTCTCTGACCACCACATTCTCTTTGTTTTCTTTTTTTATTTACTTAATGTTTTCATTTTTGCAAAAGATTGGTTGCATTCAAAATGTCACGTCGTCTATAAACATGTGTACAGAGTTTTCGATTGGGCGAAGAAAGGAGGGAACTCTCTCTTCTCATCTGACACTCGGCATAAGTGATCTCCGAAATCAGTGATTTCGGAATAAGTTACTGCAGAATTACTTATGTCGAAATCATTTGGAATAAGTAGGAACTAGGAGTAAGTAAAATTTCATATTTCGGAGTAAGTCTTCTTCTCGAAAGATAAGAAGATTGTAATGAAAACTGTGTATGTATAGAAGAAAAATGAAAACATTCAATCGATATTCATAGAAAAATGGGATTGATTTTAATGTAAACAAAGAACAAAGAGAATATAATATTCAAAGGAGAAAAAAATTAAATTTTTTGTTATCATATTTTTTTGATACAATTACAAAAGATCAAAATGATTCTAATGATAGACATTCAAGTGGTCAAAAATATTAGAGTAAAATTTATTCGCAGAGTTTTTGTGGTAATACAAGAAATTATTGTCTTCCGTTTCTAGAATGTTTTGCTCATCTTTTAACATAACGTCTTCATTCGATAAATTATATTTTGAACGTTTTAGATAATAAAACAGTCACTATTCCAAGTCATACAATGATCAATGAACTTTTAGCATATGCTTTTGATTTAAAATGTAAAAATAATTCATTGCAATTAATTGACTATTGTTCTCTATTACATTTATTAAGTTTATATGAAAATGAATACATCTCATCATTACAATTGATTTCGACAGCTATTAAACAAACTGTTCGTAATGTTATTAGTGAATATTCGTATAAATATGTTATCGAAATATGTTTGAAACCAGTATTAATACCATACTTAATCAAAATTTTCAACAATAGTTCTCCATCAACAAGTCATTCAAAGTAAGTTAAAATTGTCAATTTTTGCTAAAAAAGAGAAAGGGAAACAAAACATTATATAACAACGAATGTAGACAATTTAATAAAAAGAAATTTCAACTGTGACGTTTGTTTTTTCATACTGTAATAGACGAGGTGAGATAAAATGAGGCACTTTTCTTTTCTTATTTTAATACACTTGACAATCAACATGTGTATTGTTCATGCAACTATGTGAAATGACAATATTCTTTTATTTTTAACATGTCTATTTCAACTGCTGATATCATTATTAAGTAATGTTTTCAAAAACTGTATATTTAACACTAGATTCTCTTTCCTTTGACCGTCATTTCATATCGTCATCATCAATCGGCTACAAACAAGGTTGGTTTACAGGTGGCTAAAATTTTCTTTCATTCTGTGCGATCTTGTGCTGCTCTTCAAATCTCGTCGAGTGTAGATGACACGTCGCTGTTGATGAGCTTGTCTGTGTACGGAGAATACAACATCCATGGCTTACCTCTGCCTCTTTTCCCGTGATTTTCATCAGGCATGTAGAGAACGTGTTTTTTGATCAGCTCGTTCTCATTCTTTCTGAGACAATGTCTGACAAATCTCAACTGTCTGCACTGAATTTGTAGAGCAAGAAGGTCAAGACGGACCATCTTGTATATGTCTTCGTTCCGTTTCTTATCCAACTATTTGATGTTAAGCGTGACTCCGTAGCAGTTGGTCACGTAGCTGTTTAGACTTCTCTCGCGCTTATCTGTAATGATCCAACTCTCACAGGCGTACAAGACTATCAAGAGATATGCCGCTTGGGAGATGTTGATCTTGAGTTTGATCGGCAGACCTTTTTTGTTATCAAACACACACAGTTCATAACTGTTCGACAAACATTTGGAGTCATAGTGTTGCTTTATGTCAAGGCGTTAAAATAGTGTCAGAAATAAAAGAATATTGTCGTTTCACATAGATACATGAACAATATAAGTTGTTTTGGAATTCTTCTCTATCTCAAAAGAAAATATTTATCACTTAGAAATCATTTTAAAACTCACTTTTAGACTCATTTGATCGAGAATTCATTGCTCGACAGAACTATTACCTTTGTTTTTCAAAAAATAATTTTGTTATCCGCATACTATTTTAAAGATTAACGTTTGCTCAATTTTTGTTAAAAATGCAAAACTGCCAAAAAGAAGCCAGTTTTGAGTAAAGATTTGTCTGAAATTTCAAATATGCCACAAAGTTCTTTGTGAGATTCTGCATGTTTCGATGTATGTTTGAAAATTTTAGAAAAAATTTTTGTGAGAAAAATTTCCAGGTAAAAAACAATGTCTGAACATCCAAAACAGATAGATAATATTGTTGTGTTTTCAAATCGAAACAAAATAGAAACGTTTAAACTGTTCAACTTGATAGTTACACCATTTTGTTAAGAATTCAATTCTTCATCTGACTACATAAGAATAAACGTTTAATAGTCTAACTTCGACAAACATAATTTTAGACAATGCATTCAACAATACCAACAAATGTGAGTTCCATGCTTTTTTCTCCTAAAACCATGGTACCCAAAACCATGAAAAGCTCAGAATAAAAAATGTTCCATATCTATTGATGCTAAGATACTTTTATTTTTAGCATTACACTCGCTAAGCACAAGCTTTTAAATATCCATAAATATCGACAGACAATAAGAAATCGTGGTGAGATAATGGAGTCGATATGAAAATTTCAAATTATCTGTGAATAAGAAAATTTTCTTTTTTAAAAATACAGTTGATAATCGTGTTGAACAATGAATTTTCTATCAAATGAGTCTATAATCGAGTGTTTAAAACGATTCTTAAATGTATTAAAGAACAGAAAACAAAATTGTCCCATTTTATCTGGTCGATTCATTACACAGTTTTTCGTAGAAGAAAAAGAAAACATCAAAGACAAATATTTCTCTTGTACTAACATTCTTGTTAACTTTAGATCATTGTGAATTCCGATTATTTTGTATTTTTTAGAACTCAACTGTTGTCACCATGGTTTGTCTCTTTATATGAATTGTGTCTAGATGTGTTGAATGGTAAGTGTCAACAACGTCAAGCTCATCTTCATAATATGATTGATTCATGTGAATTACCCTTAACATATAAAACAAAACGAATTCATAATCAACAAACATTATGCGTAACAAAAACAGAAGATACAACATCACAGCAGAGCCAAATGCTTCAAGAATATTTAGATTTAAAACAACAGTTACTGGATATGAAAAGTTCATTTGCACAATATGAAACAACATCAACAAGACAAGCTACTGCAACTACTACTAGTGAACCCAGTGAAATTCCAGCTAAAAGAGCAAAAAAACATTGATTAGTTTTTTTGTTTTTTATATGAAACAGTGTGTACAATAGTAGAAGATATAATAATGATATTGATTAACTAATTTTTTTTCTTGCTAAATGATATATTTTCTAAGAAAAAAATAAAACCGAGAAATAAAAAACTAGAAAGAACGCCCGAAGCGGTCATTTTGACCGTTACTGTTTTTTTTAAAAATTTTATACTTAAAAATGGGTCTGAATTAAAAAATGAATTAAAAAACTGTTCGAACAGTTTTTTTTTCGTAATTTAGTACATTTTAGAATGTTCTAAGTTTTCTTAGAAATGATTCTGAAATTCTTTTAACAAATACATTTTGTAGAGCAAACATTTTTCTACAAAATTAGATGTTTTAAGCTCTGAGAGAATCGTGATAACTGATTTATAGCAATTCTCCCGGATACCCCAACACCAGTTAAAAACTGGTGCATGCCTAAATGTCGTACCAGACAGTGTGTAAATGTAGAAACTAAAAGAACAAAACAAATGTAGACAAGAAAAAGAGATGATGACAAATGTTTCACATAAAGAAATAAATAAAATCTTACCTTGTTATACAATTAATATATTATAGTTGACGTGTTATTTGTTCGATAAGTTTTTTGATAGCTGATCGATATGAATATTTGATTGTAGTTTGAGTGAATGTTGCATACAGTTTTTGAATGGCAACCGGTAATGTAAGAATAACTATAGTAGTAAATCGAAATAATACCATTGTTATTAATTGACGATCACGTTGTCGAATTCACATAGAATTTATGGGTACAAATTGTGATCTAGCTTTACGAATATTACGTAATGTAAGAAAATCAAATACAATCATGCTCAATGGTGGTGAACAACTGTACATTGAAAAAAATAAAAAATCATAGGAAACTCGATAAGTACCGACTTTGCATAACAATATGGAGCTTTTTGAACAAGTTCAATTTCAAAAAGTACAAAAGCATGACAATAGTATAGAAACATGATGATGGTTACAATCATAATTAGTTTATTGGCAACATAAAGTTTGCTAAATCTTCTATGTCTCACATCTAGGCAAGATATTGAATATCGATCAACACCTGCCAGTACCAGAGGTGCAACCGGTACCGGTATGAATTATAAGTAGACCTGTAATAGTTCCAGCTCATAAGTTCACCTCATTTGAGCGAAAGAACTGTTGAACAGTTCTTTTGAAAGGAGCTGATATGTTTGAACAGTTCTTTTGAATTTTTAAAAATTTTTTCAACGACTACTGCTAAAGCTTTCACGCTGAAGCAAGAGGTTGCTCAACTCGAAGCACTGAAGAAGAACGGTCATACAATTGCGTCATTCTGGAGAAAACATTCAACTTTACTTCCAATATTGAACCAGATGGCACGTCGATTCGGTCCTATACCCGCGACCTCAGTCCTCAGTGAGAACGCATTCTCAATCGCAGGCTATGTTGCTCGAAAAACATGGTCTTCTCTCTCAGCTAAAAACTTGAAATATTCAATGTTCCTAAAAGATAAACTTTAATCTTTTCTTTAGTCTGCTTTTCTTACAAAGATCATACTTCTTTTATTTTACTTTTTAACCATACTTAT
>CAJNOQ010008019.1:0-11629 GCA_905250885.1 Didymodactylos carnosus
TATGCTACGCAGTGCTTCATTGAAATGCTGATTTATGGATAAATCGACACAGCGGGAAAGAAACCTAAATATATCATATTCGTTTGAAAAACGAAGCAAATATCTTTTTATATTCGACATCCTATGGTTTAGCATGTTTGTAAGTGACTTTTTTCTTAAATGTTTTGCATGGAACTTTTTAACGCTATCCTACTACAACTTTTCTGTGTGCCCATAAAAATAAGTACTCGCTAGAATATTAAAAGAACCTTATAGAGACGTCTCTATCCGTATCATTGCCCTCATCCACAGGCAAAAACCCCGAAAGTTGCAAGAGTTCACACAAGTCAGTCAGACTTTGAAGTGCCACACTATCGTTCGATGTTCGTTCTTTTTTGATTCTCTTGGAAAAAGTTTCACACAGCTAGTTACTCCCAGCTTCTATATGTTTAGTCGTTTCAAATCTTGTCGGGTTTGATGTGTAGTGCTGTCAATAGTTATGTAGGCTCTCACTATGTGAGAGATTTTCTAGCGATACTTGTGAAAGTTCGTGTAGACGTCTTGAAAATTATCAATTGATTCCAATTGTTTTTTATTCTTTCCATATACAATACAACAGGCATTTATCATCTCATCTTTTGCACCGTCGGTTATCGGCATTTTCAATACGATATCGATCAGTAACTGATACCACATAAATAAAGCACTTTCTTTATTCGAATCACGTGTTGATCGTTCAATAGTCTTATCAGTGAAAACAGTAACGGTGGCAGACTTTCACATTTTAAAATATTTCGTTAATTTAGTAAATAAATGATCTTTAACATTAAAAATTCCTCGAAATTTGGGTGATATATCATTCGGAAGAGGAATAGAGGAAAGAGCATGAATGAATACAAATTGTGGTACATCTTTGATTTTTTGAATTAGTGTTTCATTTGAATTTGAATTATTGAAAATAACAAGAAATATTTTGTGAAATTCTGTCCTGGTTAACAGAAAACGTCGACATGCATCTGTGTTTCGAAAGTTTTTACATTGTTAATAATATTGTGAAATCCAATTTAACCGACATCTGACGTTAGCCAAACTAGAAAAAAATTATCAGTGTTTTCTTGTTCTTCAACAGTGTGTGCAAACATCATATGCGAGTTAGTAGAACTAATGGTCACTTGTGGAGGTGATAGTGTTGTAGACGGGGCTGCTGTTGTCGCCAGTTTATTCCAATGTTTCCGTAGATTTTCGCCAAACTTTGGATCATCAAACATTATTTTTAATTGGGCTTTAAAAAACCCACTTCCTTTCTTATGCTTTATTTCGTGAACCAAAAAGATACGAACGAATCCTTAAAAACGTCCATCCATAGAAATACAAATCAAGCTTGATTCTTTTCACTCATTAGAATAGAAGTAAGAACAAACTTTTTGTCTTTCTTGTTCTATTTGATGTTAACTGTATCACAAGAGTATCGATGGAAAAAACTAACAGGAGGAAAAGGGAAGAATGTTTTTTACTTTTCTACTGTACAGAAGACAATCAACATTCGCTTGAAAACAGCTCTAAACACAAAAGAATGATGCATTTGATGATCCAAAGTTTGGCGAAAATCTACGGAAAAATTGGAATAAACTGGCGACAGTAGCAGCCCCGTCCACAACACTATCACCTCCACAAGTGACCATTAGTTCTACTAACTCGCATATGATGTTTGCACACACTGTTGAAGAACAAGAAAACACTGATAATTTTCTTCTAGTTTGGCTAACGTCAGATGTCGATTAAATTGCATTCCACAATATTATTAACAATGTAAAAACTTTCGAAACACAGATGCATGTCGACGTTTTCTGTTAACCAGGACAGAATTTCACAAAATATTTCTTGTTATTTTCAATAATTCAAATTCAAATGAAACACTAATTCAAAAAATCAAAGATGTACCACAATTTGTATTCATTCATGCTCTTTCCTAATAAAATGTTGTGGAGTTTACAATACTTCTACCATGACTTCCACATTTTCCGCTACATGAAAATCATGCAACTTTCTTAAATGAAAATTATTAATTTTATGTGTTCAGAGATTGACAAGTAAACGCAATAAACGAGGGACTTTTATCAGCCATACACACACCCATCTGCACGCTCACACCACCCTGACAATGTCACCCACGATCGAATGTAGTTAGAACGTCTGATTTTTCCTGTTTCTGCGAAAATAACCGTACATGATTGTTCATTTTCAGATATCGTTCCAGACAAACTTTATTGTGCGATTTTCACACAACGTCATTCGAAATGGAAAAGTCTCTGGACACCTTCTGAAAGAAAATTTTGATCAGTTCTTGCATAAACATCGCCGTCATCGACATAGTGCCGATGGTGAATTAGACAATTTAGCCACTTTCCTCGTTCAAAACCAAAGCTTGACTCTATCAGATTTCACAGGAAATAATCCAAACAACGACATTCATCACCCTTCGAGACAGTATTTGTTTCGCAATCTGCTACAAGTAAAAAAAAGTGAGCAACGCAACACGACAGAGCAAGTCGAAAACGACATAGATACGTGGGTCCACGATTTGACAAGCTCGCAGAGCAGGCGATTAAAGTGCTTAGGTGGGCGTATCACATTTTGCGGAAAACAAAGTGAAATACAGCAGCTTCGGATGTCACCGTCTACATGTCGATTAATTTTAACTCCGTCGTACAGTCGCTACCAACCCAATGACAATACATGGCTTTGGAAACAGAGAAAAAGCCAAATCTGGCACGATACTAATCGGGAGATGACAAGTCATATTCTCGTCGTACGGCCTTACCAATATTCGGCCTAAATACTTGCCTTCTGTGATCGCGGCTTCATTGTTGCCTCCATGCCTGAAAATGAAGAGAGTGTGGGTTCGGCGCGCTTTTGGTGCATGATTATTGCTTATTGCCTTCGAAATCCTTGGGCTTTCATGCTAGATGACTCCTTTCATCCCCTTCCTGTGAGAGACACTCGCGTGGCTATCAATGTTGGAAAAGATGTACTCTTTGGTGTTCATGTTTTAACCAAGCTTCGCAGTAAACTAGGCGACGAAATAAATGCAAACGTAGGTATTATCAGTCTACGTCGCTACAATCAATACAACGGAAACACATCATTAGTGACGGTGCATTTTTGCCAAGGTTTCCAGATGATTCACGTTGCAGCTATTATGGCTCGCAACTTATATTTTCGACGAGGATTGCACTATGCCGAGGACATTTTGTTCTCTCAAGATTGTTGCGATGCACGCTTGGCCACGTTAATGCTGACGAAGATAGAGTACTTTGATCAAACACGCCAATGTACTGCTATCTCAAACTCTGGTGTCCACTCGTCTTTTCAAGCGATACGTTCAACCACTCCCGACACAGTTCAGTCTTCTCTTTACCCAATAGAAACAGCACCGCCGTCGCTCCCTTCTGTGCTTACAGAGGCAGTAGCAGATACCACCGACGCATTCGCCAACATAAAGCTTGATACTACATTAACCCAGAATCAGAATGTCCAATAAACTGAAATTTTTGCTCTTCTAGCACTAACTATTAGTGGTTGAAGTACGCCGAGTTTCGCGGGAGAATTCAATTCAATCTAAACATATGTGTCACAGGTCATCTACTTATCCGCCTGTCATTTTCCTGATTGGAGACAGGTGAATGGTATTTTGGCTCACTTTCGAAAGCGCCCAGCTATTTTTGCCATGTTCGAATCAAGTCCATCTCACACGATCAAGTGACTATCTAATCTGAATAAAACCGCCAGGATAAAGATTTTCCAGACAGATATAGAACTTCTTGCATTGGTTTCTTATGTGTTCAGAAAAGGGTTCACCTCAAGACGGGTAGGCGATTTATTGATAGTTGACCAGAAACAACACCTAAGATCATTTCAGAAGGAGAGGAACGGCCATCGTACAGATTATTCGTTCGACTGGCCAAGCTCCATGATCACATCATGAACTAGTTCTTTCTCATCGTCCTTGCTTGTGTTCGTAAACGCTTGAATGCGATGCTTGCGATGCCAGTGTCGCACGAAAATGCGGCCAATCGAAAGAAGAGCCAGTTTGTTAAAACCACCCCCAGAAACTTTTAAAAAATATCGTAAAACCACTCCTAGATAAAATCTGATAGTAATTTCGATATAGGTGCTGCCGGACTTTTTGCTTCCATTTTTAGTGATACAGTGCATCGGACGAAATACAAACAAGTATGATCAAAAAGACACTTTTTTTCTATTCATTCAACATTCATTGTCATTTGTTGAGGTAATGTCGTCATTTGTGAGGTAGAGACATGTGCCAAGTGACAGCGGAATTGTGTAAGAAGTTGTATAACTGACGACATTCATCTTTTTCTCTTTGATCAAATAGAATGGAAGAAAAAACATGAAAATCTCATGCAATGGTTGAGTAATAACATGTTCGTCGTCATTGGATGAATTGCTTTCATCAAATACCCAGAGGAAAGAGAAGTAGTTGGTTTTTCTCCATTTCCTTCATCAGCATCTAACGTGTATAAAAAGCGAACAACTTTACTTGAATCACATCAAAAGACTCGATTCATCGATCATACGTACAGTAAATCGCTTTTTCTTATGCTTGAGAGTATTTCACTTAGTGAACCAACACCATAAGTTCAACAGTTCTTGAGAACTGTGAATTGTAACTGTCTGATAGTTCAGGTTCATAAGAATTGTAGGTTCCGATCAGTTCAAGTTTAAAAGAACTGTAACTGTTGAACAGTTCTTCGAAAAAAGAACGATATGTAAATGTGATGTAAAATAGACATTTTGCTTCCATTATACTTCCATTTCTTCTAATACAGTGTCTCTCAAAACGAACTACTAGTATATGCAGTAAAATGTCGATTCTAAATCACTTTTGCATAGTTCTTTTGTAAAAGAAACTGTTCAACAGTTACAGTTCTTTTGAACGTGAACTGATGTGTAGTAACAGCCCTTTGAACTTGAACTGATAGTCAGTTACAATTCTTTCAAGCTTGAACTGATCGGAACCTATAGTTCTTTGAACTTGAACTGATACGCAGTTACAGTTCTTAGAACTAAACTGAAACTGTCACAGGCCTAGTTGAATCGTCACCTTCCGGCAGGCAGCATGCACCTCCCCCAAGCAAAGGAGGCAGACAACAAGAGCAACAATATAATCAACGCAGTACACCTATATCTCTTACGTCTGGTACCATTACTGCGCTGTAAAAAATAAGGGTTTATGAGTTTGCAACGGGACATAAAGCCTTTTTCCGTTTTTGAAATACCCAATGAACGAAAAAACCGTCTATTATCTTTCTCATAGACGGCAAAAAAGGGTTTGTCTCGTTGCAAACTCATAAGCCTTTTTCCGTTTATTAGGGAATCAAAAACCGATTTTCCGTTTATTATTCTACCCTTTTTTACAGCGTGAAGTACTACCAATTGTGATGCCGCAGCGTCATCCGACCAATGAACATGAGACTCAAGCAGAGGAGTCAGCCCAACCTCTTTTGTCCACGCATGACGCTTCAAAGTCAGCATCGATACAAAAACCGTCATCGCATCATCGCGAAAAGCAACATCAAGAGCCACGAAATTGTCGGCGAAGAGACAATCAGCCGTTTCATAAACCAAAGCCGCAAAGTAAGATTCCATTCGCTGAGAGGTCAAACAGAAGGCACCTCGCGAACTGAGAGCTTACATATTTTCCATAAAGTAGAAAATTGGCGCTACACTCAAAAAACTTTCCGTAGAATAAAAAACCCTCGAAAAGGGTTCTTTGATATCTGAAATACCCTTTTCGGGTTTAATCCGTTGTATAAACCCTCCAATAAACCCTTCCGGCTGAGGTACCCTCAGGAGGATTTGTAGATTGTTGCAAATACAGACGATTAAAAAACCCTTCGAGGGTATATCCAATGCTAATGTCCTTGTGGGTTTATCGACTCCATCAACCCTGCGGATGCGTAGAATAATAAACCCCTACCGTGTAGGGTTGATGCAACCGATAAACCCACAAGGGTACATTAGCACTGGATATACCCTCGAAGGGTTTTTTAATCGTCTGTATTTGCAACAATCTACAAACCCTTCCTAGGGTACATCAGCCAGACGGGTTTATTGGAGGGTTTATACAACGAATTAACCCCGAAAGGGGTATTTCAGATATCAAAGAACCCTTTTCGAGGATTTTTTATTCTATGGAAATTTTTTTCAATGTAGTTCTGTGGATATCTTCTAAAGGTTGTCCCGAAAGTTTCGACCTCTTCCAGTAATTCCATAATATTTACCGCAAACTGGTATGAAATTATTGATCAAACTATGTCATTTTGTAGAGGAAGATTAGAGCTATCTCTCGAAAAAAATAGCTGAAAATACATTAATGTATTACAATGTTATGGTTATTTTACTAATCTTCAGTGGAAATTTTTACTTTACATTTTTGGAAAAATTCTGATCCTCTTTCCAATACAAAACTACATGGAGCAGTCAAAAAGTTCTGCAACTTCGCTATATCTATTCAAGGAAGCGATATTCTATCAATCTCTCTACACCATATTCGAGATAGTTGTCGTGAGGTTCCATGGGAAGTTTCACCCTTTCAGCTCATTCATAAGGTATTCTTTTGAAGTAAACAATAGGTACTGAATTGACCTTCTTGGTTAACGGATGAAATTCCACTAGTTCGGAGCCCTTAAACATTGGAAGAAGTTTCTAAAGGTACACAGATTTTATGTGGAACTGTTAGCAGGTGTCAGACTTACTTCTACGATCGCAATATTGGATTAAAATTACTGTTGATTTTTAAGTCAAGCTGGCCTTTACTGTTTTGTCAATGTCAGACTCTCTATAGCAGTATGAATAACATACTTTCATCTCATAATGTTAGAAATTAGACAGCGTTGATTGACTCCATCATCTTGAAAGTGGAAAAACGGGTAATGTGACACATAAAGCAAAATGTGATAAAATATTAGTCAAATTGCACATACATTGCACATATAACATTTAACAACCCTGAGTGCTACTGACCTATTGGAAATGATAATTGTTTCAATAATATTAAATTACTGACAAATAATTCAATTTGAATTAGATGCTCGGAAGATATTGATTTGATTTCCAGTATTAAATTCGTTAAATAAGGAATTTTATTCGAAATTGATTTGTAATAAGCTGTTGGGTCATCTTGGTTGTTTGTTGTTGATATTAACGGTTCCTGTTGTTGTTGACAACTATTCTTATCAAACGAATTTATTTTAATTTGTAATATTTCAATAACTGGTATAAACTCAATCAATTGAATTAACAATATTTAAATTTCTTATCAAACATTTTCCTGAATGTTGATTCACAAAACTTGAAATTGAAATTTGCTCGATTGAACATTTATTCAAGTACAAATTGTTTTCATTGAAAACTGCGTTTAATATTGTTAATGTTGTTAATTCAAACAGTAATTGCTTTTCAATACTTTTAGCCAATTTTAACTCAAATAAATTTGAAAATAAACAAATAAATGGTAAAATATCATTTTCACCATCAAAATATAATTGTAAATATTTTAATTGAATAAATTCATTTTTTAAATTTAGTTCCTGATTTGACAGAATAAAAAGTTGAATCTGATCACAAGAATTTTCATTACCTAAACTTAGTGATGTAATGTTTTTTCCAATAAATGGTAGAATACTGAAACAAAAATAAGAAAAAACTTTAAATGAAGATAAGTATTTTGTTATATTAATTTCACTCGTATAACGCGTGATTAATTGTTCAAATCGTTTCTTTTTTATATTAAAAAAACTATATAAAATATCAATGTCATTTAAATAGTCAAAAATTTCAATAATAACATCATTTGATAGATTATGAATTGTTGTCATGGCTTGTGTTTTATGGAAGCATTTTTGAGAAATATAAACGCTGAAACGAAATAAAAATAAGACTTTATTCCTGAAAATATCTTTCGTCTATGTTGAAGTGACAAAAACTCTTTTCATACGTTCAATTCTCATACGAGTAAAAGAAAAAATCAAAAGCTTCACTCATTAAAGATCTATGAACAGTTTCATTTCGAGGAAGAGAAAAAGAAGAATACTATTCTACCAATATTTAAACATTGTAATAGAATTCGATTTTGCCTTCTAATGTTTCCCAAAGAAAAATGTTTTGATCATATTAAATATTTATTTTTAATGACACCGAATGCTCAAGTGTTAGAACCTTAAGCCAATGCCCAGCTCACATTCACCTTTTTCGTCTTCGATTATGTTTTATAAAAACGCTGGGAAAAGATTTTCAGAAAATTATGAAGTTTGAGAAACAGATGTTGTAGGCTTTAAAAGGTGTCATTACAAATTCTCTAATCTAATATATAATCAAAAAGTTTGCTTTCTTATAAAATAAAGTGTTCATATCCAAAACTTAGTCGTTGAAAAAGTATTTTTCCAAGCTTGACCTAAAAGTTGGTGTCGGCTAATTTGTCTGCGAAAATAGCGATTTTTTCGCCAGTTTCGCACACAGACACACACACCCCACACCCTCCATCAAGCTTTATTATTATTCTGCACAGAATAACTGAATTCTTATAAATATCGGATTTTATTTGCTTTTAAATCGTATCATATATCTTGGTTTTTCGAAAAAGAGTGCTCAATTGTATTTATCGAATTTATTAACCAAAATATCACGGGGTACCAGTGTCAGATGATCATGTGAATTTAGTATACTTGATCTGTGAAATACGAGATCGATTGAGCAAATCTCGTCTTTAGATCCTTTTCTCATACACGCTTGTAATTCGACTTTTTCATAATAAAAAGATGAAACTTGATGCATTATTTTAAAAGGATTTCCACGCCTCTGGGGAGGCCGAGGATGAGCTTGACAAAACTCTCAGGAAGAAATGTATGAAGAACCTTTTCGTGGTTTGAGTGAGTGACAGCGCAGGAACTAGCAAAAGATTTGACCAAAGGACGTACTTTATTGAGAAATTTGAAAATATACCGGTAAGCTTCAATAAAAGGTTTCGTATAACAGCAAATGATCCATTTAACTTCATTTTATAAGAGTAAATGATTTATTTATATTTATTTATTTATTTCTACCTTTACTTTTAAAAATAAAGGTAGAAATAAATAAATAAATATAAATCAATGCTTTATTTTTATAAAATAAAGATAAATATCGAATTTATCTTTACTTTTTAGGTATAAATAATTCGTTTACATTTATTTTCCAAAGGAACACTAAATTAACACTCCTAGTTACCATGCCGTTTTCACCTGATATTAGTAAATTCGTAACTTAATGAAAAGGCTAACAAAGAGTTGAAAACATCAGGATGCGTAGGATTCGGCTGTTCTATACCGTACTTATAAGAAATCTAAAAAAAAGATACTCAAAACTGCTACGGTTTTCCGATTTCATTCGCATCGTGACAACTTAATCTGTTGTGCTTGAGTTCGTCATGGTGATATAATCCATGTTTTGGCTCTAGTAAAATGTGATCAGACGCCGTTAGCCATATTAATTCCAATTGAGAAAATAAACGCTGAAACGAAATAAAAATAAGATTTTATTCCTGAAAATATCTTCCGTTTCTATGTCGAAATGAAATACACTTTTCATACGTTCAATTCTCATACGAGTAAAAGAAAAAATCAAAAGCTTCACTCATTGAAGATCTATGAACAGTTTCATTTCGAGGAAGAAAAAAAGAAGAATACTATTCTACCAATATTTAAACATTATCTGTCATACTACTCAAAATTATCATTTAATTTTTTAAAAATTATAATTTTTATCATTGATATTATTATTATCTAATGAACAGAAACAGTAATTGTCAAGATTATGAAATAAGTTGAATGGCATTCACTCAAACAGAAAGTTCTGAACCAAATGTAACACTTTTTAATTCTCAGACGTAATTAAACTTCGTGAAAACCTGACCTAAACGGGAAAACATACAATTTCACACGCTTAATTGTTCATGTACAATAAAATGATTTTCACCATTTCTCAACTTCTTTTTTCCACAAATTAGAACATCTGGTTTTGTAGAGAACTGAAATCCCTAACAGAAAATTAACTGTAGTTCAACAGAATCGAGAGTGGACGAAATGACCAAAAAGTGCGTATACTGAGTACCATTACAATCTGTATAATACTTGATTATACGATAATTATCATTCTAGCTTACTTGATGATTTAAAATGAGAAGCGGCAATGAATGTAAATAAGCGTTCATTAATTTTTTTCAGTGTGAACGCGACCTTACATGTTCTTTGTAGAGAATGAAACTTTTTGATAACACCTTTAGTGTCGTTCTAAATTGTTTCGATTCTAAAGTTAATTGATTAGTTTTGCTACTTTGGAGAGTAGCCGACATCAGAGTGGCCTGATAGGGGTGCTTTCGGATTAATTCTGCCACGCCCGAATGATGATAGATGAAGGTCTCGAACTTGTGTGCATGTGGAGTATAGATGTTAGTGCATGTTCTGCCTATTTTGAGACTATAGGTTGACACGGAAACCTAGGAAATGACAACTTTTGCCTACAGAAGATCCATCAGATACACCACCTGCAGGCAGGATTTTGGGCCTGATTTTTTTGCTAAAAGATTTCTCCTAGTGTCTTCTATACACTGGATCATAGTTCGATCTGAAAGTTGCAGTATGTAGAGGAAATAGTTTGAATCTGCGGATTGACATTAACGTTTCGGAATCACCACCTACTCCTCGATTTTGCCTGATGGTGGCAATAGATCTAACCAAAAATTATTATTAGAAAATATCCACTATTCTTTCCAAGATATAAGGCAGATGACAGTTGTGGTAAGTTGAGAACACAATGTGATAGAGAGTTGCGATTTTCCCCATTGAAAGGGGAAACTTGGGTGCATCTTAATCCAAAAGTTCAAACGCAAATCTGTTGATTGTTTTTCGTAGATAGTTAGCCCGTGTTCTCTGATGTTGATTTTCCGTGGTTCGGGTATGGTATTGAATTTCTTGTCGCTTCAGAAGCGATACTCGATAATTTAGGATAACCTTTTAAAATCGCATGAAACAGACGTCTAGTGGTATATTTCGGCCAGTGGCAGTGCAACAGCGGGGTAATTGCCTTCCCCACACCAATGAAAGAGCGATGAGTCAGAGAGTAAAAAAGTAGTAAGATATGTCTTAAAAGTTCGGAAAAACTGCGTGAAAATGGCTCAAAATCAGAACTTCTTTTCCCATCGAAACCTTGAAAAAAACTTATTGCCCCCAAAAGTTTTTGAACTTGAGCCGTCACTGATTTTGGCTCTCATTTCCCGGTAGTTAATGGACAAAGAGTGTTTATATATAGAGGTCTGTACATGCTTACCCAGTGTTACTATCTAGCCGACTAGGTAGGGGTGGCACATTTTCTTTACTGATGCGTTACTTTACTGAGTAAAGCAACGCTTTCAAATATCACCGTATGAGTGGCGAACAACCGAAAATGTATTGTTTTATCACCTTCCGGACACAATGCGACTAAAGCGTTACTATATTATGCGTTACTGGTAACGAGTAACGCAAGCGTTACTGCGTTACTAGAAAAGTAACGCAAAAAAGCGTTAAAGTAACGCAAATAACGCTGCGTTACT
>CAJNOQ010008020.1:0-11627 GCA_905250885.1 Didymodactylos carnosus
GACAGTCGCTCATTGCAGCAAGCACAACCTGTCAACGTCAACGGCAGTAGGGCACAAAACATCTATAATACAGTCGTCAAACTAGCTGGCTGTTAATACACTTGCTTGTCTCAGAAATGTTAGTTACAGCTGTCAGTCGTGACTGACACCCCGGACTCATCACTCGGACAATGATAATGATGATGCTGTCGTTGTGATGAAAAATGGTGTTGCTGCCGATTGTGGTCGGTAACAATTCAATATTCGACCGATCGATCATACGGAGCTACCCTGAATGCTCGACGATTTCGACTCGAGGTTCTAAAAACTCTGTCGTTTCGCCGGTATCCAGAGTCACGGCTGTATGAGCGATTCTCCCAAACTGGTCGGCTTTGCCCCTATGGGATTGGAAAATGCTTCGTATGTGTGAAATCTGTTCGAAATTTCGCGGGCTTTCAGCTTTTGCTGAAGTGTTAGTTTGGTAATTTCCTAGAAAATGTTGAGTTACAGTTAACTGATATCGGAAATTTCCTGATGATTTCGCCCGGGTGTGGTTGCATTTTCCGTAATTACTGATAAATTTCGTTCTATAGGGTGAGTAATTACCGAAATTTCCAGCAGATTTCTTCGCTAAAGTGAAGATAATTTTCGAAAGTTCTGGGAATTTTCGTTAACATCTATCTGAAAATTTGGAAATTTCGTAGAAATTTTCTTTCTTATATAATAATAATTACTGAAATTTCTACAAAATTTCGTTTAGTTGGACTCAGTTTTTTGGTCGGTGTTGGTCGACTCATTTTTTGATCCTAATTCTGAGTATGATATTTGTATTGCATAAAAGTTGAGTTCTGATGGAGAAAATTCAGAATTACGAGCAGAATTCTGGCTTTGCAGAAAACATTTCTAATGTCAAGGTGTTCTAGGATACTTTTTTCTCTATTTTTTATATATATCAAATTGTAGCTCGACAAATTCTCTGTCGAATGGTATATTTATTGTACTGACCGAATGAGAAATGTTGACATAGAATATCTGAGACTTTTTGGACGTAGGAAATCATTTTCTATAGCCAGAAGTATTTCTAAACATACCGGACCTCAAAAAGGCTATTTTCTTATATGTGACATACAGAAATACAGGGTGATCCAAAAAAAAACTTACCCTCTGTGTATTTATTGACTTTCTTGTGTACAAATATAATTGAACTTTTTATCATTAGTTTATTCGAATAGAGCAAAGATTTCTGGACAAAATGAGACGTCTTCGAGCTCTCTAAGAACTTTTTTCATGAAACAGCATTGAATTTACGAAAGGTTCCAAGAGCATATTTTTCTTGTTTGCCCATTAACTGTCCCGATTTTGGTGGTATGAGACCTTCCGTAAATTGAATGCTGTTCATGAGAAAAGCTCTTCAAGAGCTCGGAGACGTCTCATTTCGTCCAGAAATCTTTGCTCTATTCGAATAAACTAATGATAAAAAGTTCAATTATATCTGTACACAAGAAAGTCAATAAATACACAGGGGGTAAGTTTTTTTTGAATCACCCTGTAATATATCTTAGTTCATATGTATGACCGGAAAACATAGTTTAGATCTCGAAAATTGTACATATCGTACAACGACGTAGCGATCTAGTTGGTCGCAGTGTAGTCAGAATTTGAAAAGAATATCAACATATTTACTAACTGGAAATATACATGTTATATAATATCGTCATCAAGGAAACATACCACATCATTTGACAATCTATATTCTACTTTATATTAGCATACATATTTCTTCAATCGATACTAATGACAATATCTCATCACACTAGTTCGAATGCTTCTCTGTTTATTTTCATTGTTTTTTGTTAAATACATGAAGTTGAACATTTACTGGAAAACTAATATAAATTAGATGAAGAATAAAAACAGTTTATACACTCAGATATTGCGAGATCTAAAACATGTTTATCTTAGTATAAGCTTAATTAGATTTTTTCTCGTGATCTAATCAATGATTTTGCCATAAAAAAAACTTAGTTTTTGTAACCGAGATCTTTTACCTGATTTTTCTGAAAATTTGTCAACCAGAATCGAAAGAATGGTATTTCTGTGAACTTTTAAATTCAAGTCCATGAAACATTCCCATCTGATAGTTTGAAAGTTGCCGCTACGCCTAATATCATAACATCCGTAAAAAACAAGTACTTGAATAACCTTTTCCGTTCGTCTAGGTTAGCCAATTCGTTTCTGGTATACCCTTCTTCAAAGGTAAGAAAAATAAATAAAAATCATACTTCGTTTACATTGAAATCATATTTTTTGGAAGTACCAATCAGATTGATCAATTAGTCAAAACTAATGTTTTACATGGACGCTCCCACAAAAGTAGAAAGATGATAAAGTGATACGTTAACAACTACAACGAAAAATGTATTTTCAGAATAAAACAAAATCATTAAGTAAACATTTATCAGAATATATGAGCCAAGAGAGTGTCACATTTTATTTTGCTTATGTTATTCATTTAAACAGCGTATGACAAGCTTAGTGGTTGTAGCTGATAAACTTTTTGATGATTGAGTACCATGTAACCATCACTTTTACCCAAAAAAAGATATTTAAAGTTGACGATCATGAGTTAAAATTACCAAGAAATTCAACGATATTTCAGTCGAATGTGAATCCAATAGGCAAGAGTCATCTTACAAATTTTTGAGAATTTGAACTTGAAAGTTTTATTTTATGCCCAAGAAAACATTTCATAGCAAAGGAAAGCACAAAGAAATCAAAGGCTTGTAAATCCAGTGCCATCATGCGGAAAAGAGAACAACCGCGAGAAGAGAGTATAAAAACCAACAAAAAACAATACAGTTATATGAATAGGTGAGCGCGTATGACGTTGTATGACAAGATACAACAGTATGTGGCAGGGAATTCCAATCAACAGCAGTAGGATAGAAAAAAGAAGTAGCTACATTTTTTTTGCTACTGTCGGGGTCTCAATCTGCATACTATTCTGATGGTTACTATTCAAACAGTCTGATCTTTTAGCTGCCTGCCAATGGTTTTATAAAGGTGGATCAAAAACAGAGAAAGATGAGAGAGAATTTTCAACTTTAAATACGACGAACGACCACCAAAGATGACTCGTTACAAAATCTATCGTTAACACTATCGGCTGATTATACAAGTTCAATAGCCAATTCGATAGAATCGCAATGCATCATAGATGAACAAGTGTAGATGAGCGTCTCAATCAAAAACTGATAACCAATGCAAATTTATGAATATGATTTTTGGACAATCAAGAACAGAAGTCATAACCTAATTTTAATTCTATATGTATTACACTCAAAACAACGCTAATCAAATAATAATTTTTCTCCACTAGGATAGATATAATCCTTGGTTTTACTTTTGATAAGCCATGTTGCCATTGGCTACTAATTTCCTATTATTAAAAATAATTAAAAAGGAACTGATAAAATAAAATGATTTTCTTTTTGTTCAAAGCGAAATGCGGAAAGAAAGACACTTGAATGATGAAAATTCTTTTTCAACAAAGAATTTATCATTGTTCTATATGATGCACTCAATAAGAAAATATTCTGAGTTTATCAGATTTGCCAATCAACGGAAATTGGTTAACATCGCCGCACACTTCTGTATCAATAAAAAAACGACAAACACTCTCGATCATATTTTTATCTTTAATGGATTTTGTCTCAATCTAACAAATAAATAATCATCACAAATGGTTGTCATTTTAGTAATAGAATGGAAAAGCATTGTAATATAAACGAAACATAGAATATTAGCTAATTCATGTCACCATGTAGTGAGTGTTTAATAAAAGAACATGTAGAGAAAAGAGAAAATATATTATCATCATTATCATCATTATGTATCTCTCTCTCTCTCTTTACAAATAGTACATTTAACTATTGTTTTTATAACCATAATTTTGTTTATATGGTAACTACACACTTCTATGTTTATTATGCAAATATACACCATAACAAAAAGATTGTTTTAGTTTATTCTACTGAGTGGTCCATATATTCTGATTTTTTATTTTGTAAATCATGGGAATGATGACTGTGTATATTATGATGGAAACAATTAATATGAGGATATGAGGGTTGAATTCTCAAAAAACTTATATCATAATCGTTACAAACTTCAAACAGAATCAAATAAGTAAAAATTGATCGTAATAGTAACGATATGGTAGTGGTGGTTGTTTAAATAAGCATATCACATGTCTTTGATTCCTGTTTTTAATAAACAAGAATATCATAAATTTAACTAGAATTTAACTAGGCTACACAAAGATAGCAGAGTCGATTGAGTGAAACGGTATTTAGAGAGAGCACTAGAACACAAAGAAAACTCTAGATGGTTATCTAAACGGTATTCACATTCTATATCGAATGTATATCAACACATATGAAGATCTTTTTTTCCCAAGTTTGTAGGATCAAAGTTTTAATAAGAAAGAGTAACTGACTCAACAACACAGGAAAAAGAGTAACAAAGAAGATAAAGAAAGATTTTTCTAGTGAAATGCAGTAAGGTTCTATTTGTTTCAATCAGTCGACTTGAATAATACGAGCATACCTATAGATAAAAAGTTATACGTACACAATAAGATGTATATAATTAAATGAATAAAAGCAAAAAAATAACTAATCAAAGACCACAAGTCGGGAAATGCTTCAGTAAGAAATCAATAGTGTCGTAGAGCGAGTCCGATTTATTTGATTAATCTTTACAAGTTAATTAATGTGTGTGCCTGTTACATTTTGCAAGAAGAATGGCTCAATTACAATGTATCAATTAATTATAAGGTTAATGTTCTACGTAAAACATTCTGTATCTTTATTAGCGCTTTTTAACTTTTTGTATTAGTTAAAAATAAATACATTTCTTAGAATGATCATGGCACTAGAAAATGTTAAAAAACCTAATAGTCGTATTAAATAAAATGTACAAACTACTTATGTTCTAAGTCGATTTAAGACATTATCAGAGAATTCGGTCCCTCTTCACATTTGAAACGTGAAATAGTCTTGTCTTTTATGACGGAAATACAAATATTTCTTCCGATTGTTAGCTGAGTGACCTAAGAACAAGCATATCACGAACGTTTGAACATAAAAACTAGACAGATGTTTTTCACGGATTAGTGCAATATTGACGATTTTTCAATTTCTTTTGATAGCAGATAAGTTTTCTTTGACTGTATATAGTAATCAAGTTCCCTCTCTTACTTTTACTAGCACAGTACACACACACATACACAAATAGATTAGAATAATGATGATTATGAGTGTTAATTACATTAGTGTACAGGTAGTAGCGATTTCTTTGTTCTTAAATGTAGAACAAGAATAATACTTCATTAATAGGTCTCTCTCTTTCTTTTTCTCTCTGTCTCTCTCTCTCTTCTATTTGCAAATATTACTCTTTACTTTCACTTTTTTGTTCGAGCAAGTGCCTAAAGTTTTAATCTGTAAGTAATATGAGATTGGTTAAACTCTTGAATTAACTCTTTGATAAGTTAAAAAAAGGAACAGAAGTGAAAAAGAGAATCAGTCGTCTCTGTATATTTTGATCTTTAATTTGTGTGAAAAAAAGAAATACGTTCTCTTTCTCTGTTTTATATTCAAGTGATGGATACGTTGATCAAAATGTATATACGACAAAACAAAAAAAATTTGAAATCAAATATACATTCATACTTATACTGTACACCTATACAAATAATACTTTAACTTCATCATACATTGCGATATTACATCAAGAAGTGAAAATGACACAGAATAAAAAGAATATGATACATGCCTTGTTGAAAATAGGTAGGGGGGAACGCAAAAAAATGATGAGTTGATGACAAGCGTTTCACTGTCAACAACATAACAAACTGTGAAATGACAATGCACTCAATTAAATTACATAGACAATTGACCACTCAATTCAACTATACTCGTCTTTCCCAGTGATTAAAGAATATACAGATACGTGTATCAATTGGATGTAACTTACCTCTTATAGAGAATGTTAACATTTTTGATTTTGAATACAATTTTGGTTCTTAGAAATCATTATATACTTACAAGAGTTTTTGTCCACGTTTCAGTGATCGTGTGCAAGAGCATAGAATAACTAAATTATGAGGAACTTTGAGTGTAAGAAAATGAAATGTGCTTTAGAACTTCAGTAGAGATCCCTACTATGGAATGGATAACATTAGCAAAGCTCTACTCTTCTTACTGAAAGCGTAAGAAAGGCATCATGATAAATATCAATTTTCTTCTTTTCGAAAAATTTCCGTTAGTTTGATTGATCCTACATTAAAAAAAACATGTATGAAACTCATCATATTATTTTAAAACATATTACTAGATGGTATTGATCGTGTTATCTTTCAAAACAGAGAGTAAATTGTTAAACACTCTAAACTGAGTCAATTGTTCTGATTTCTAAAATCATGTTTGTATAAAAATATAAATTTGATACGTTCATTTAGTATAATAGACTGTTTAAACTATAGAACAGTAGTAAGGTGGTGAGCTTTATTAGTACATAGACATTGAAAAAATAAGTATAAGAGAATAATAATGCTCAACACACAATGTTCTCATCATACACAGTGTGATAGTAAATTTCACTATTATAGACAATCTTGGCAAACAAATGGCCAAAAAGCATAAAAAATATTGTAAAACAGAGATGATTAATGAAGCCTATATATTAAACTTGTTTAAAAGTGATGCTGGAAAAGGACACATTTCGTATTTCGTGTCTATGAGTTTTCAAGAAAAACTTTTGGTTTATTTAAAAATATAAGCACTAATCTACAACTGAGTAGATGTCATGCACCTGTTACAACATCAGGAAATTTCTTCTGGTTCTGATCTTCAAAAAGTAATATTCAAATAATTATCGCTGTCAAAATATCTCTGACATTAAAATGTATCTTTTCATAAAATTTTTCAATTACGTGATAGACCAGTTGAGTGATATAAGGAAAGATCTTCACTAATTAAATAACGATCTGAAAGACTGTAGAAAACTAACTGAAAAATTACTTGCTATTTCTATTTTTGATGATGCTAGTATGTAGAGATGATCTAAAACTATTGAATGTTAGTTGATGAATTTATCAACGTATGTATTTTTACCGTTATCGTAAAACATACATTCGTTTCTTAGACTCGCTCTAAAAATTTTTGATTTGCACTTTGAAATCTACCTAAATATCACGTTTTAATAACCATACAACATACTTTGAAACTAGTTATCACTGGAGTAGAAGACATAGTTTCTCTCACACGGATTAGTTTTGACTTTCCCCTCAACTGGCTTATAGTAACATAAAGAAAATTTTTTCGTTGTAACATTCGCATAACACCTAATTCTTCATAGGTTTTGTTTTTAGATTTTAAATAAACTATAAGTTTTTCTTGAGAGTGTATAGACACGAAATGGTTATAGACTAAATATTTTAGTCTCATCACTAAAAGTTTTCGAGTTATGTATTGAATCTGTCGGAGTTTTTCAAGTTTTCGAGAAAGATCACATTTTTATTGATGGGCTCTTTGAAGTGAGACTAAATCCGCCTCACTACCAAATTTCTGACTATGTCACTAGTTTAATATACTCAGCGGCGTCTATCCCCATCTAAGGATTTGAGGCATAAAATTCCACCTGTCGTTTTGTACCTGTTGTAAAATTCCATTTATTTCCGCTTGTTGTGCCTTTTATGCTCTGCTGCACATGTACCACAGAAGTACTCGACGGCGATTAAAATATCCCACGTCTAAAACTCATAGAGTTCCACTTTCAAATCTTAACAGAAACCTCTGCTTATTTATCCCCAAAATGCCCTTCTGCAACCGTTAACTTTAACTCTCTCTAGTTCAACTGTCAATTTTTTCACTTCTCTGGCCTGATAACAAAAAAATTTTCGAAAATATGTCATCTCATTTTTTACTTTTATGGTGCGTTTGAGGCATGATACCTCAATAGTCATGACGCGGGACAGTGACGCGGTTGAATAAACAGAGTTCCGAAACTGACTTCGAATAGACAATTTTTTTATAGTTATTTTTGGCTGAGACATTAATCATATTTTCTAACAAAGTTGTTGATATACTATCACACAAAAAGCTAAATCCTTCACAAAACAAAGTTAAAACGAACCTCAGATTTTTGATCGTTTTTTTTACACTAACGTGTTACTGAGTATGTGTGAAAATGTGATTGTAACGCTTGATGATGAATTTTACATAGAACAAAATCCAAAGCTTAAAGAAACATTAAGTATATAATTGCGCATATCTTTCAAAGTCTTTAAGTCATAAATTTTTCTTAACTGACAGTGTCCCTTGTAATTAATAACTTAGTCTTTTTTACCAATACTAAATGTAACCAATCAGTTCTGTTTCTTTGAAAGTATCTGATTGGCTATAAATGTAACTAAGTCTCAATTTGAGACATTAAATATTTCTTTTTTCTTTTTAATAAAAAGAAATATCAACAGTTCTATTTTTTTTTCTGTTCTGTTCTCTCCCTCTCCATGCAACGGTTGTATCAATCAGTTTATGTCTGATTATATGGTAACGGAATATTAAACAAATCCTGATATTTTTATGTATTGAAAATGAGAAAAAACTATGATATATATCTTCTATTGTATTCGTCTATTGACTTTAACCAATTCTCATTTTTTTTCTCTTCTTCTCCTACATATATTTTTACAATATCAACTAATCTTTTATAAGATTAACTTTTTCTTTCACTAACCATTTTTTGTAACAAAATTGTTTTTGTGTGTTATTATCTTCACCAAGAAACAAACTATAGTTGTGGTGTTAATGACTAGTAGTGAAACAAATTCGTCTACAATGCCATTGTCTTCTTCGACATCTTCACCATCACAATCTCAAACACAATCATCAACAACAAGAAATTCATCATCCGTATTTCCTCGTTATTTACCTCATGCATTATTGTTACGTGCCACTGAAAGATATCAAAGAACACCCAAGTGTGCACGATGTAGAAATCATGGTGTTGTATCAGCATTAAAAGGTCATAAACGTTATTGTAGTTGGAAAGATTGTGTTTGTGCTAAATGTACACTAATTGCCGAAAGACAACGGGTTATGGCTGCACAGGTAATGATAATTAAAGTGTTTTTTTCTCTCTATATTTCTATAATGTCTATACGCAGGTTGCTCTAAGACGACAACAAGCACAAGAAGAAAGTGACGCACGTGAATTGAGCGCGATTTACGGTACACCACCGGAAACTATTTTGGCATTAAAACGCTCATTAAATGCTGATGTTGATTTGAATAAAGATCCAAATTCTAGTAATGATTCAAATCAAGGTAAGCTTCCTTCTTTTAACTGATTGACAGAGTGCAATATAATAAAAAATCTGAATAAAAGTTTCGTTTACTCGATTGCACAGTATGTAGTACACGATATAGTTGTCTGAATTTGGAATATTGAATGAATGAGCAAATCTTATACAGTGCAAGATTAATCAAAGATTACACTATATATTGAGGTTTTATACTTCTCAATTACACTAGTTTTCTCCACAAATCAGCTGAATATTAGTATACTTGTTATAATTTTAGATAGTGAAAAAACAACTATCAATGTCTCCGACGTCGCTGTTAACAGCGGCTCAGGCGATGATAAAGGTGATGATGCATCATCAGACCGTCATAAAAAGCGAAGATCTACAAGTTCAACTGAATCATTGGATGATGATAGTATTACAGCACAATCGACAAATTCAGCAAATATAAAAACATCCGCCGTATCTCCTAGTTCATCAACAGCAACAAAACAAGAAAATTTAGCAACTCTTTCTCAAATATTTCCAAATGCTTCCCGCACATTATTAGAAAATATACTTGTCGAATGTGAAAATAATATGCAAGAAACTGTTAAACGTATTTATCAAACAGTTTGTTCAATAGCTTCCACCACTATCCCAACAGCAACAACAAATTTAGTAGCTTGTTCAATTTCTTCTTCAACTGATACAATGACAACAAAATCCGCTTTCAGTCCGATTCTATCATCATCATCTTATATAACACCACGTCAATTATTTGCACCCTATCCACCGATCTATTATCATCATCATCATGCATATCCACATCATGCCGCTGCAGCAAATCTCATATCAATATCAGCACCATTGATATCAAGAGCAGGAACAACGACACAATCTCGTGGTGGTAGATTATTAGAAGCACAACATCGATGTATATTACCATTTTGTACATGTAAACTAGTAGCAGCAGCAACATCACAAGAAAAACAAAACTTTTAAAATAACAAACTCAGTATAATGATCTTTTTCTCTTAATATCTTTTTTTTCCGTTTGTCAATGTAAAACCTTTAGTTCTAAACAAGAAGAAATATATATTATTCTCAATATGAAGACCGTTAAGCTATAACAATAAGCCAGACGAAATATACAACCGAGTCCCTTATGAATGCGAAATTATACCAAGGAATTAGAAGCGATATTGCATTTTACTCTTCTCTTTAACAGTTTCACTTTAGTTGCAATGCTTCTGAGATCTGCCGTAAAATCTCTTTTAAATATTGTACAGAATATTAGAAACATGAACTTTCGTGTATATGTATCGAGGAAGAGGTCTTAAACTTTAATTTTTACAGACGATGTTTATATCAGATAGTACGTAAGTATAGTCTCTATCGAATGACTCAAATATCGTTTTTCATTGAAGGATTTGAAGTTTAATTTCCGTTCTATATTTCCATTCATTGTAGTATTTTTCAAATGTTTATGTTACTCAAACTTAAACACTTTTAAAAAAGTAAAAGTTTGCATTTAAACGGAACCAAATATTTAAAATGTTTCTATAGTGGGATGAATCATCTCAGAGAAAAGCGCAATTTTTTATTTCTTACTAGCAAAAATTAAGTAGTAAATTCTGACTTACTCATGTTTGCGATTAAATGCAACTTTTCTTCTTTTCAATTATTTGCGTTTGTTTTAAAACAGAATGATGTTTTCTTAAAAACAAACGTGAAAAGGAAGATCTGACTTCAAATGCGAACTTGACTCTTCTTTTTGTTTTTAACCGGCAGCCGATAAGAAAATATTTAATAAAAAGTGGCACAAACATTTAAAAAATGCCACAATAGCGAGTTGAATTAAAATGTCCGTATTTTACGGACATTTTAACAGTAAATTTTATATTTTTGACTAATATCATAGATCATATAGTATCTCATCATCTTCTGCTAATGCTTCATTATATTTCGTAACTTTCTTGCTTTAATTTTTACAATTTCTTTTTATAATGAAGTACTTGATAAATGTAATCGAATTTCGTGTAGTTGAGCCAGATTATTTATCATTATTAATGATAAACAACAAAAAATAAAATTTTCATGGATTGTTCAATATCCACTTAATAAAATAATTCGATGAGAAATATAAGAAAATTTACATTATAACATCGAGATGTATGTGGGCGAATCCATGGGTATCCAACCACTTTTTGGAAAAAGTTTTTTTATCGGCTTTTTTCGTTCTAGTTAGCTGGGGCGTGGTCAGAAAACAGCTTTGGCCGAAAAAAGAAGGGTTACTATG
>CAJNOQ010008021.1:0-11626 GCA_905250885.1 Didymodactylos carnosus
TATAAAATAACTAAAAATCAATATCTTATCATCGACATCCTAGAGCAATAGCTGCAATTATTCGCCGTATTACATCATATATGAAAAAAGAAAATCCTCAAACTATTTCGTGAATGGGTGCAAGACGTCATATTAGTGTTGGTACGACTATTCGTGATATTATGCATGCAAAATGTCGTAAAAAGGTACCAGTACATCGTTTATGTTCAGCTATTACTGAAAAGAGACGATCACGTAGTGCGATGATACAATTGCAAGTGTTGCTGTATGACATTAATGATAAAATGTTGGTTTTTGGTTATTTTATAAACATAATTGGCGCTGTCTTCCAACCTTATTAGCAATACAACTAATGGATACGTTTGGATTAATTTCAGATAATTCTTGTTGTATCAAAGAATATGAATACTTTTCGTAAAGATACATGACGATACCTTCGATATTGTCAGATATTTTATTACGAGGTCTTCGTTTATCTAAAATATAAGTATTATGACAACATTTGCACTGTTAGCGGGATGGGCTGACATGAGAATCTTGAGATCTGTATAAGTCACTAACGAAGAAAAAGTCTATGGAAATCGTTTCAAAATAAATGAAATGACCTGTAGATCAGACAGACATAAGCATGACAGAAAGAAACAACATAATCAAACTACAAAGTCTGATTCATATTCAGTTATCGTCATCGACCTTCAGAGAAATAGTTCATTTTGCTTGGTTTGCATATGGTTATCTAACCATAATCCAGAATACTTTTTTTTTCTCATTCATGTCAAGGAGATTTGTTTTCCCTCGTCGTTACTGCATCAAAGTTGCAGGAAAACAAATGTCATGAGTTTGAATTTATTCAGTGTGTGTGATTCAAGGCGGTTTTTGTGCTTTACACATTTTTTTGTGCAGTATTATTTCGAAATTCAGAGTTTATGTTGAGAATTCATCGTTCATATTCTTGGTTCACATCAAGAATAATTATTGGCAATTGGAAAAAAATTTCGGCTAGTGTATATATATATACTTGATTAAAAACAGAGCTGAACAGGTCAGAGGTTTCACCAGTCACAAGTCAAGCTAAGTCACTAAAAAAATTATCAGGTTAAGTCGAGGTGAGAAAATTTGTTCTCCCAAGTCAAGTCTAGTCTGATTGAAAATTAAACACAACAAAACATTTGCTAACGTGTTTTGGGCGAGAGACAGTTTTTATAGTTTCAGAAACTATTTTATGGTAAAAAGTGCCTGGCTAATTTAAGCGAAAATCTCTTACCAGAAATGGCTTGGCTGGAAAAAATTTTCAAGTAGTCGCGGTTACGAAAATGAAGCCTCTCAAGTCAAGTCATATCCCAAAAATTTTTCGACCAAGTCAGGTCAGACTTGACTTGGACTTGAGGCATTTTTGACCTGATTTATTCACAGCTCTGCTAAAAAGAAACAATCTGATGATACACATAGGTATGCACCAATCCGATAGTTCGATGCTCGAACGGTTCGCTACTGAACATGTTCGGCCTGCAAACTTGATTCGACCGCACGTGTTCGGACGAAGATTGCGCATAAGATAGTTTACATTTTTCTCTTCGGAGATATCGGCTAGTGCTCTAGTGAGGAACTATTAAGACAAAATACCATAGACCTTATAAACATGCATTCAAATTAGGACTGTAACTTTCTGTCTGCTTTATTTGTGGAGTGAGGTATAGCATTTTTGCATGAAAGCAAAGTAAATCGATCAGCTACAGAGGTCACATCAGTAAAGTATGCTTTAGATAGAGAGTAAATAAGATATAATGAAAACTAAAGGTACTTTGAACTCTTAGTGTAATAAAACAAATATAAAGTTAAAGTTGCTGCTTTAATTCATTCTTTTCTTTACATGACTATACCTACTGCTACGGCGTAAACATGGTTGTTCCTTCGTTTGAAGTAATCTTCATCATTTTTTCTATTTTACAGGAGTTTCTTTTACGTGTTTCTTCTTTCTTGTGTTGTTAGCTTTGACAAACTATTTCTTTTAAATCTTCGGTGGCGAACCGTTCGCTGCCGATCAACGAGCCCTAGCTTGAGATTGTTGCATGTCTGAATACACACCATTGCATAACAGATGTTACCTTTGGCTTTTTCAATGAGAATTTGAATTTAATGATTATATCGACTTTACGTAATAGAAGCAAAAATTTAACAGTGTGTATTTTTAACTGAGGAAATATTTTTAGACAATTTTCTACCACTTCCGCTGAAAGACGTTTCATATTGCATCTCATCTTATTCCTGGAAACTGTCAGACAATAGAGATAGGAATAAATTCCATAATTGAGTTAAAATAGAGTAGAAATTTCAATAGTTAAACCATAGACAACTAGCTGCTATCCTAACCTTGTACAAAAATTGACGTATGTTGTAAGACTATATATTGCCATACATTTGGAACGTATCAATATCGATGTAACGATGATCAAAATAGAGAAGAAGAAAAGAAATAGGAAAAAAGAACATCTACAAAAGATATTGACAGCAGATAAAACATTGACAGAAAAAGTTCGAGATGATCTGTAATCTAAATCCATTAAAAACAAAATCAGTGTAAACAATCTGATTTAAAAGCTTTCACTAGATACCATTTTCTTAATTGGCTGAATACGCTTATTGTAATGTTTCGTTACAATTTGAGTCAGCGTATCATTTACTTTAATCTTAGAAATCCATCTTATGCAGAGATAGATAATGATCATCGTACGAATAATAACAAAATAATTTGAAGGAACTTTTGTTTGATGATAAATTAATAGAGAAAACCAACATAGCAACGAAAATAAACATATTTCAACGATTAAAACGATGATAACTGTTCGACGTGTAATATGTTGTACGATATGAGATGTACATAAATGTTCAACTTGAAGTCTTAATTTGAATTGAAAAAGACAGATAATTAATAGAATGATGCTTATAACTGTGAGAAATATAAAATAGAATGATGCATATAACCAGATAAAAGATGGTATAAAATTTGTATTGTTACGTGTTCGATCAATTATGCGTCCTTGTTTTGCGAAGACAACGGATGAGACAATATTTGTTGACCATAATAATAAGAGTACAAAAATCAATATACGTCGACAACATCGTGTTATCGCTTTTAATGGATATAAAACAGCTATGTATCGTTCAATTCCTAGGACAAAATTAATTATTGTTATAAATGATAATGCTGATAGTTCGATGATATCGTTTGATGAATAAATAACGAATAAAATAAAAAGTACTGCTGCGATAACATCAACAAACGTGCTTAGCACTAATAAACATTCTTGTGTTGAATAACGTTTTGTTTTTATATTTTTTCTCAAAATAAAGTAACATATGGATATATTGCCTAAAAGTGAAATAATTAAGAAAATACTGTACACAATAATTAATAGGATACTTGTTGGTGATGAATCAAACATTTATAGTTGAAAATATATATTTAGCGTTTTCTGTATGTTTTCCAACACATGGCATAAAGAAAAAGAGAACACAAAATATGCAGAAATGAACTGAAAATTACTGACGTTATTCTGTCTTTTTCTGACGATACTAACTTTTTATTTTATTTTTGTCTATCTTTATTAGAGCAGAAAGGAAAATTTCTGACAGTTTTTTTTTTTTTTGTTTCTTCAGTGACAGATGATATACTCTAGATATATTAGCTGTTCTTTTTTTACTATTCCGTTCAATGTTAACGTATATTAAATCTTTGAGTAAAAGAGTTTTGTCAACAGGAGTAAGGAATAAGTTCCATAAATGAGCAGTTCTATAACTGACTTTAGAACATTTTATACCTAATAAGTTTTAGCTAAAGCAAATATAATTCAGATATAATTCGAATTCTCGTCGACTTCGGATTATATTATTTAATGGATTAAGTTTTTATGATGGTGGTTTCATGTTTTAGTTAATATTGTTCCTACTGTCTCAGTCATACAAAATAACTATAATTTTGTTTGAACTGCTTACATTAGAAATTCCAATATTGACTCTAAAAGGGGCTGCGTCTGAAAAGAAAATTATTGATCAGATTTCGTGAAATTTAAAGATACAGAAAAGCCAAAGCACACAAGTTATTGCATCAAAATAAAGTTAGATGGATGATTTGAAGAAGCAACATATTTTTCATAGATCAAAAATTGGATAGCATAGTGAACAAGAATTAAGAATTCTAGAAAAAAAGATTTTTTTCCTAAAATTCTTGTTTTCCCTGCAATTGCCCAGCTAACTCAGAATTCATATATTAGACTATGTTTGAAATGTTCTAATATTCCATTCATTCTCATCCTCTTCCACTCAGTCACACGGATTGTGTAACTATTAAAAATTAGTCGAAGCTTCTGGATTTTTGTATCGAATATGATCATACTCGATATTTAATTCTTCTCGACGCAAAAAAATGGTCGCATATCGAACACTCTACTCATTTGGATAATCGATTGAACTTAGACCTCTACGTTGTTTTTGTGATTCACACGTTGACAGGCACTGTATGAAGGCTACAACTCCATTTAATTCGTTTACTATGGCATCTTGATGGCATTGGATAGTTGCCGAGATCAAATACTTATATTTTTGTATTAGAGAAGTAAGCGGTGAAAATAATAATGTCATAATTAATGAATTCGAACCAGCAATCTGTCATTATTTAATCCATCACTTCTGGTATAGTATAACAACTCATGTACTAATCTTACACAAGTCACAAATGTTCTTGTTAAGTCGGATCATCCATCCAACAGTATACTTCTACATTCCGACGTACAACATAGTTTCTTTGCCTTACTAGAAAACCAATGCATAGTTAGTAAGTATGTATGGAGAAGTCGATTAATTGGGTACAAGAACTCTTCTTCTGGTTAGTCTTCTGTCTTCAGGACTGTAGTTAATAATTAGTAAAGGAATAGGTGTCCATCTCTGAAGATTGTCGATCTACTGGAAGCTAAGAAGTATCTCGGTTTCACGGTAACCACCAGCTGAAGTACTCGTCCTTCCTGCCAACTAAACTCTTCTAAACGTACATACGATATAACTATTTGCCTATATTTTGGTAGTTTATAGTTTCAGTTTTATTGTTTTGTATAATTACGTATCAGTTTAATTTTATTAATGCATAAACTCAGGAGCATCTATCCTGTCGGATGTTTGAAGCTTGGCACAATGCCTCAAACAGAAGTAGATGGGCCACTTTTTTGCTGTAAAAATTGATTTTCCAGGCGGTACACTGAAGGCTCGAATCTCTGAGGTGGTACAAAAGGCCTCAAATGCTTAGATGGGAATAGACGTCGCTGGATAAACTTTTTAATGAAGAATCACTATTTTCAACTAAGACCCATATTATAATCGTTCTTCTCTATCTTCATTTTTCGAATAAATATTTTCAAAATGCGATACGTTAATGTCATTTAGGCTCTTTGTAAGAAAGCATGCGTACTAAAATAATAATGACTTTTCATGAGAACTCGTCTCATTACGAAGTTCGTGCTCAAGTGATTTATTCCATCAGGGCAGTCATCTTAATTGTTCTGAAAATATTTGAGTATCACATGCCTCAATTAGCGTGTTCAGGACAAGTGTGTATTCTATAAAAATTCACTGATAAAAAAACGACACATAAGATCATAGTGTGGTCATTGAAGAGCGTTCTACGCTATAAATATCGTTAAACGAATGATGTTGCATAATTATCACATAAATATACCATATCTAAAATAGTATTCACGAAGAAATATGAACTATTTATTATATAGCATAGGCGATGCTCTCCAAGCAAAAATATCTTGCATAATGACGTTATTGTTCTTGGTTAATTTTTTTATGTTTTATGAAAACTGTGGGCTATGTATTACTTTAAAATCCATTTCTTCCAAGTTGAATTTCATTTTTTTGTCATTTAAAATATCTTTTTGGATTCTACTTTCATCATCTGTTGCCTTACACAGATTCCGTTCCGGTTCGTCGACACTTTATAGTGTCGGCGGCTCACAGACATCTTTCATCTCCCCGCCCAAAACGTTGTCGACGAGCCAGAAAAAAAAATTAATGCATGAACAAATCGGGAAGACACCATTACACATCGTCCTGTCAACAACAGATCATTTTCTATCATTTTTGCCACTTGTCATGATCAACATTTTTTGATCAGATTGACATAGCTTTTGTCGTTATCTATGCCTGTATTGGATTGTTTTCGTTATATAAACTTTAATTATAGAAAACTAATGAGAATTTGAAATTTGTTGAATTATGTTTAATTTTGAAAGACAATTCATCGATAAGGATAAAAAGAATTAAAATTTATCAAAAAACGAAACATTCAGATATGTTTTATGTGTCAGAAAATGCTTTAGAGGTCGGACGATGAATTAAAGTCTTCTTTTTTTATACATTCTTGAATAGAGTGTAAAATATTCTGTTTTTATTCATACAGAGATTTATGCAGAATATTACAGTGGGTGCGTCATGTATGTGGTGGTGGAATAGGGAAAATTTCCAACAGGGGCGAGGAGAGGAGATGGAATTTTCGAAAAACCAATTTCGCTAATGTGTATTTTCTGTAAAGTATTATATTACTGCTTGGTTATCTGGTATGAACAGCAAATTCCGTGGAAAAACGAAACTAATTTTTTTCATATTAAGGCAAGGCTCACGCCTAACGAGCCTAGTGGCTCCACCGCCTACGCTTCTATGTCATGTAAAGAGGTTGTACAGAAGGGTGTATGTTATGAATACTAAACCTAACTTTCTTGGAATATAACTGTACTAACTGTGGTTTTGACAATGGAATCGGAGCTGCGATTTCGGTTCTTAATCGGAACCGCTAGTGCTCAGTAATTTCAAGCAGAATAGAGACAACTGGTTAGATTTGACACAAAGGCTCGGTATGGCATAGCAGTTTTGGATGTCGAAAATGTGTGGTTCTTGCGACTTGATGCATCCTAAACAGAACTAGCGGTATTTCTTGTTTTTTTCTTGCCTCATTGTTAAAACCCAAAAAAATTGGGCATTCTTGCTCAACATATCTTGTATTTTTCTTCGCACAAGAATTTTCACTAGGAGCGAGACGAGATGTTTAGTATACTAGCAAAACAGAAGATGGCTTGATGGCAAATTTATCGATTTTTCATTTTATTGTGGAAGTGTTTTTATGTGGACTTCATCGGTAGAAGGACAAGTTAATTAATATTTTCTATAAGCGTAAATCTATCCCATAATCAAAATTTCCTAATTTTTTATAAGAAATTTGATAAAATATCTTTCGAAAAACAAACTTCATTCAACGTTTTAAAAATCTCAAGCACCTCTATCTCATTTTTTTTGTATGGACCTAGATTTAGAATACATTACAACAGTTTGCGGTAAATGTACTGACATCTATTTCAAACATGTTCTTGCGTCTCTGAACTTTTCTTTCATATTTTTACTTGAACTGAATATTACGTAAGAGAAGAGAGAACATGACGGTTCATATATATATATATAAATATATGTATAGTTTGTGTTACGATGTTGGACAAAGAAATAAAAAAAGAAAAGAAAAACTCTCGGTCATCGCCCTTTGCGTAGATTAACATTTAGATTTTCATCTGTCCTGCATTCATCAGCTCACAGATGTAAATCACGATTTTTTTACACAGAATCATAAAAAGAATAAGAATAAAAAGTAATAAGATTTTTGCTAAAATATACTTTACCATTTTCACTCTCCATATTGGAACTCTCGTACATATATGTAAAAAGTATAGGTCAAGAGTTGTTTGGTATTGTGTAACTTTTTTTTAGACGTCAGAATAATAAAGAAAAGTTAATATCGGTTCATGTCTCCTACTGTAGATCATCATTTGGTTGCTGCATTCTTTTTGAAACAATTCTTCTTTTGAAACTATCCTAAGTGAAACTGAATTGAGATAGATCTGTTGTTCACTTTATCTGTCTCGAACTATTTCTGATCTATTTTTTCCGAATTTTATATATTTATGGCATAACTGCAATTAGCAATGTTATTCGATATTGTTTCATCGACCAAACGTCTTGGTGTTGAAAATATTACTGATGAAGATTTTTCTGATCGTTTGTCATCAACTTACACTGTTATTCTGTTAGGTGTCATTGTTTCATGTGTCACCGTTGGTATCTACGTTGGAACACCAATTGAATGTTTAACATCTACAGATCTGCCAGGAAATCACAAAGAATATGTTGAATCCTATTGTTGGATTTATTATACGTATCATATATCAGCTGAACAATCATTGACACGTGACACCGTTCGTCAATATCGAACAAATTATTATTTTTGGACACCGTTTATTTATACATTTTGTGCTCTATGTTTTTATTCTGGTTCATTATTTTGGCAATCATTTGGTCAACGAGCTACATTCGATATTCCACGATTATTGAAAACATTAGTTAAATTAAAAATACCGAATTTTGATCGCCATAAAACGTTTTTAGAAATTGCTAATCATTATGATAAAGTTTATAATTACGAGAAAATCATGGAACCAACTTTGCATTCATATATGAAGCGTTTACTTTCAAAATGTTCATTTTTTGCAGGTAGAATTTTATTGCTCACTGTCACCTATTGTCAATAAAAGGAGATTGTTTTATTTTATAGGTTCTGGTTATTTAACATGGATCTATTTTGTTATGAAATTCATTTATCTTAGCAATGGTATTCTTCAATTTTATTTTTTGAACAAACTACTTGGTTTTAAATATTATACGTTTGGTATTGATTTTTTGACAAGTCTAATAAGAGATGAACAATATAAAGTACTAAAATATTTTCCACGCATTACATTTTGCGATTATCAGTTAAGAACAGTCGGTGATAATATTGTTAATAATACAGTACAATGTGTATTGCCAATGAATATGTTTAACGAACGTTTATTTCTTCTCCTTTGGTTTTGGTTTATTTTTGTGATTGTGATAACCGGTATAAATATTATTTATTGGTTGACAATAATGAGTTATAGAGGGCGTCATCGAGAAATTAAACGACATTTAAGAATATGTGCCAAATTAGAATTTAATAAGAAGAAAAATGTAGATATAAAACATTTATTAGATATATTTATTGACGATTATTTAAGAGGTGATGGAATTTTGTTTGTAAAATTGATACAAAAAAATGCTGGCATAGTAGTAGCAGGTAACATGAATGATGATAATTCAATTTTTGAGCAAAAGTGACAGATTATCTTCTTTGTATTGTTTTCTTTTTCTCTTAATATAGGTGAAATGGTGTCAGTATTATGGGAAAAATTTAAAACAAAGCAACAACTTTCGTCCGTTAAAATTCAAAACAGAGACAAACATGATGATGATGATGATCAGCAATATTTGTTACAAAAACCTATTCAGTCAATAAAAATTTTTTCATCCAATGGCAATAGTCATATTATCGATGATAAAGAAGAATGAACGAGATAATGCTTGTACACTTGTCAAATAGACCTACTTGATACTGTACAGAAGTAAAAACAAACAATTGTTCGTTTAATAAAAGAACGATCATGATCATTTTGTGAGTAATTTTTGACTGTAGATATGTAGAGAGTTGGGTTTTTGCTACTCGTAGGAGAAGACTTAACTGCATCTTTTTCTAACCGAAAACCCTTTTTAGAAGTAGGGTCTTCAAGAGACTTCTAGAAAACCACTATGAATCTTGAGCAATGGAGGTAAAATATTCGTTTTTTACATGATTAGATAGTTCTATGTACCATCTTCAAAATAAGAATTATCCAACTCCTTCACTTTTCCTCGTTTACGTGTCATCAAATTTTCAAGAAGTCTCTGGACCGTTTTTCTATGACTTTCGACGAGACTGAAAACGAATGAAGTCACGGGTTATCGGTTCGCTAAGTCTCATGGCAATATTTGTTTTCACTAAACCTAAAAATCTAGGAAAAAGCTAAATTAAGTGAAAAATATCGCTTCTCGACTATTTTCACTTCATATAAAAATTCATAAACCGTTCAATTGACTGATTCACATTATATTTATTTATTTTTTGTTTATGCACATAACACAACTATACTATCCTTTCCACAATACAGTGCGTATGGCTATTTTTTGAATAACGTTTTACAGAAGCGTGCTAAAAATGTGCGGTTTTCATCGTTTGAAAGTCAAGACCTAACTACATCGAGGTAGTTGTGTCGCCAGGTAAAGCTACTACCTGATGGTGTATCACATCGCTTTTTGAAAGAATAGGTTTCCTAGGCAAACATAAAAACCGTTTGTTCATCATTTGTTCTCATCAAGAGATTCGAAAGTAGATAAATAGATAGTAGATACTGTGAGCTATGTGATGGTGGGCTTAGCTCCATATCAACTTTTTCTAAAAAATTTTATGTTGACGGGAGGGGGGGGGGCGCCTTAAAAATTACACAAAGAGCATCATCATCAAGTAATAGATTACCATTAACAATAACAGTTGGTAGCCCGCCTTTGGTGGTATGTTGTAGTTGATTTATCTTTTTTCTAGTGTACTTCAGGATTGTTCAAATCCTGCGTAGACTTGTTTGTTTTGATAGAGCTCAGACAGTAGTAAGGCTATGTGACATTAGAGGGAAGAGATGGAAAACAATGCTGACAAAATCGAATGCATCCCCTTTGAACAATTCATCACCCTCACCAAAATGTAACTCTATTGACTTATCGTTGGTGGTGGTCTTTCAAAATACTTTTTTTCTCTCGAGCAAAATACACGGGGATAAAAAACTTTGTAATTAATTTTTGATCCCTTTATCGACTTTTCCGACCATACATATGCGGTTTTTCTGAAAGGGGGTATCAAACGGATTCTTCTGCTGTATTCTGCAACAAAAGAAAAGTAATACGGCAGTCTGTTTTTTCTTCTTATTCTATTCGCAATAGTTACTTTTATTTTAATGTCCTTCAAGGTATAATAAACCGTTTTTTGTAAATAAATGTGTGATTGTGAAGCCTCCGATATGGTCGAAATTAACGTATATATTTTTTAATGTTTTTGGATTCTACGATAAAAGTGAAGTTATGAAAAAATTTTTGGCCTCTTTGGACTTAATGGTCGGTGTCTGAGAGTCTTGAAAAAGCATCCTCTTTACAATTTTCGCTATAACTTCATCATTTTTCATCCGTTCTGTTTGACCAGCATCACATTCAAAAACCTGATAAAAACTAAAGAAAATAGTTGATTTAATTCTGTTCTGCTGTTGAGTTTTCCTAGTACATGAATATTTTTGACCAAAAGTCAATTTTGAATCATAAAAAGATTGCTGACTAGATTCTCTTATTGTACATTTTATAGAGCATCTGATCCTGTGCAAAATGCATTAAATAATTTTTGGAAAAAGAAGTTTCAGAACACGGCGAAATTTGAGAAGCAAGACCGTCAGTGGAGGTGATTTTTCCAACTTTTTCTAGTTTTTCGAATTTTCTCGGCCTAAATCTAATTAAAAATGGAAAATAAAGTGATATTCGGAATCAGAGTCACAAACTGCATTTAATGACGTGTCTGTCAAGTGACTCGGTGAACTTTCATTTTTCGGTCAAAAATGCAAATAAAAAAATGGAAAAAATGTCAGAAACTGAAAGTTCACCGAGT
>CAJNOQ010008022.1:0-11625 GCA_905250885.1 Didymodactylos carnosus
ATCAACAGTTTATGCAAGAATGAGAGGTTGTTCTACATCTTCTGATGTCATTATCCGAATATGACGTCATTATTAGAACATGCACGAAGCACGCTGTCATTGTTCGAACAGTGTATATTATTGGGAAACTTTAAATTTCAGTTTTGTCTTTAGCAGGTCTCCCACGATATTGCCTACAGATCTGCTCGTGAGAATTTTGCCTGCTGGAATTAAAGGGCAGGCTTGTTAGCATACCCTGGTGTTTTTTATAGGATATACATTTGATGCATGGGTTCTGACTGACGGGTGAATTGGATTACCCTCCTTAGAATAATCTCTTGCGTTTTCAGTGTATTATAGACTATGTCGTTTGTGCCTTAATGTCCGAAGCGAGCATGCCATTTAAGAACTGGGCTCCTGAAACATTAGTGATAGTTTAAATGAAACACTTCATGAAGGTTCAGTGCTTAATAAACAAGCTAAATTATGAATGAATGTATTTTCCGTACTTATTGCTTTACACAAATTAAGCGGCATCAGAGATGTTTTGAATATTTGTTCGATCAAACATTCTCCTAATGTGTTTTGTATAAGCTTTTAGAACGTTAGAGTTTTATGAAATTCATTGCTTTTCGACCTCAGACGTCATTATCTGTTCAGCTTATCTCGTAACCTTAACCGAAGTTTCACCGTACGCCTTTTTCTTCTCATCATAGGTATCCTCCGTCGTTTTCTCGTTTGGCCTTCTGATATGATATGGCCGAGTACTTTGCCTCTTATCGCGCTGTTTCGAACTCTTCATGAACATGAATCACCAATCAGCCTTCGATGGTTAAAACTAAGCCGGAAGAAGTTTTTACTGTTGATTACAATTAGTCAAGCGGTTTACTATTGGCTGCCCGGTTTCATTATGCCAGTATTAGGAGCATTTTCTTGGATATGTATGATCGATTCACAGAACATTATTGTCTCACAGCTAACTGGCAGCACGGGTCTTGGAATAGGTGCATTGGTGTTTGATTGGAGAAGCTTGAAGTTGATTGCCTCACCTATAGTGGTACCTGGATGGGCACACTTAAATATACTTGTTGGACTCATTATCATTTGGTGTCTTGCCCCAATTTTGTACTATACAAATGTGTGGAATTCTAAACTGTTACCAATTGCTAGTTACTCGGATATATTTTTAAGTAATGGAACACGTTTTGTCTTCAATTCAGAAATATACAGGAATAAAACTATTCTTAAATTCTATGAGCCATTTCTACTCGATACAACACAAGTTATTGCAATCAATCTTCTAATTGGATCGCTGTGTGCACTTTTTGTACACACAATTCTATATCATGGAAGAGATGTTATAAAACAGGCACAAACTACATTAGCTAAAAGAGAAAATGATATTCACTGTACACTGATGTCAAAATATGCAGAAGCGCCTGAATGGTGGTATACAATAGTGTTTGTTTTCGGATGTTCATATAGATCGTCCAGACTTAATAATGAAAGGAACTCAGATAAAGCTGGATAGTAAAAGAAGAAAGAGGAAAACGATCTACTAAACCAAGTTTTAAGCGGTTTTGTAAACTATAACGACGTTTTTATTAAAAGCCAAAATTCACTGTCAACAAAGAAAATTTTTCGGGAAACATTCAGTACATAGAAGAGAGGAGAGGCACTCTATGTAGATAGAGAGAAATCGGATAAGCTATAAGCCCTGTTCTAGATATCCTAGATGGATAATCTCTTTGTGCATTCGTTGTTTGTGCTATTGTTTGCCATATTGGTCACTTTATCCCCTGGTATTATTTATTTATTGCTATTTCCTTTTCAGTTCTGACAGCTTTGCCTCTAGGAATTCTACAAGCTCGAACCGCTGTTTCATTTCAAATCCACGTGGTAATCGCAATGTTGGGCGCCATCATTCTGCAGGACCATCAACCTATCACTAATCTAACTATGACCGAATTTAGCTATGCCATTCAAGCTCAAGCTTTGTCATTAATGTTTAGTTTTAAACTGGGACACTTCATGAAAGTATCACCACGAATCACGTTCATCATCCAATTTTCAGCTATAATTATATCATCAATTACTCGATTTTCAATAACATATTCTTTACTTAATTCTCGTAATCAAATTTGTATAAATAATACCGAGTGTTTAGGTATTTGGTACGGACCAGTGAACTTTGCTGTGTTAAGTAAGTGTTTATTTGTGCAGCATTATGTGAGTTGAAAGAAACGTAAGTGAAATTTTTGTCAGAAACTTTACACACTCACCATTAACCTTGAGAGAAAATTTTCAGTGAAATTGTTTTGTTCGAAAATCATGTACCATGCTATGTATGTATGCTAACCATGTTATGTATGCTATTCGACTCAGTCTTGTTTGCTCATCTCAAATATGTTATTAGATTTGCTTGAAAATAGAAGGAAAGTGAAACAGGCACAAAATAAGTGGAATAGCGAAAACCAGAAGTGAGCGTGTAATGTTTCTGACAAAAATTTAACCGGCGTTTTTCGAAATCATAGGTTCCTATGATTATTTTTTCATAATTACGATACGCATTGAATGCAGATTCTATAGTAGAAAGTGCGACCCTTAGTTCCTCACCCTCGCTCTTCTACGTATGCTTCACTTGTCGATGCTCGTTCTCAATGAATTTCCAGAAGCACACTCTGGTTAACCTTCATATTTTGACTGGATAGTCTACAGTTGTCGAAGAGTATTTGCTGTGAGTTTGAAGTCTAATTAATGTTCCTAGAATGAGTTATGAATTTTTCTTCAAAAGGACCTCATATCTCAGTACTTCATTCATCATATTACAGCCCGTAATATGATGAATGAATATGATGAATATAAAATACCTGTATTTCACTGAATGCTAATAGCCAACTCACAAAACATTGTATTATAGATAGAGTAGAGTCGTGGCTGCATTTCAGTAAAAAGATAAAGTTTTCATCTCTCTTAGGTCAGAAGCTATTGATATTTTACGGAAAAGGCATAAATCGCTTATATCTCACAAATCATCTAGTAAAAGAGGCTCACACTTAGTGGGCGATCGGTATTCGGCAAGAGCTTTGGCCACTCAGAATTCGAAGTTGTTAGCTATCATGGTTCTTGAGTTACAGATGAACTTTTGCGGAGTGCTGTATTAAGAACTGCAAAATTATTGCAATACATCCTTTAGAGCAAAATTGACGTATTTCCGTTGAAAACATCTACCAAAACTTTTTTAACGACATGTTCTTTAGTCAGTGATTTCATTCTCTTTATTATGACGTACATATTACCAAAATATAACGGATCGCGGCAGGTTCTTTTTTGAAAAAACGAAATAGATTGCTACGTACAATATGTTCTTTCGTAGCATATGAATCAATCTTTCTCTAACTTAAAAAGTAGAACGAAATTAAGAAATAAAGAAATATGTTCTACAAAGAATATATTCGTCTCTATAGGAACATCTTTGTCTTTGTCTCTTTCGACATCGCATAGCATAGCGGTACGTACAATCGTCCCTTACAATGTCTATCGTACATTTGTGTTATTTTGCATATATTACTATTGTTTCATGATTTATTTTCCCCTTTTCTTTTTAATTTTTAATTCCTCGTTAGATAATCGAAATCGTGCATAATTAGAGTTATTTCTTTGAAATAATTTTTGTCATTTAAAATTGAATTTAATAAAAAGTTTTTCTGATTATTAGGGAATATTTTTGTGATTTTGCCGATTTAACATTTGACAATCTAGTATAATATGTTTCCTTGTTTAATAATCTTGCTTACATAACGAACATAATGGAGTTGATGTTTTTCAATAGATAAAATTTTTTAATTGTGTTTCGTATGTATTCTGTCTTAGTTTATACAATAACCTTTGATCCTGTCTGTTCATCAACAATAATTCCACTGGTGTTTCTAATTCAGGATTAACATTTAAATATGATTTATTAATGGAACATTGTTGATATTGTTGTTGTTTTCACTGCATTCTTATATAATTATGTAAAAGATTGAATATCTTATCTATAGTGTATTCGAAAGTTATTAACAAATGATGATGATATTGTGTTGCTAATTTTACTGCTTCGTCCGCCAAATCATTTCCAATATTTCCACCATGGCTAGGATCCAATAAATGCTTACACACATTTTTGTTTTTGTTTCAAATCGTTGATTATTGATATTATTGTTGATATTATATTATTATTTGTTTCCTTGATGTTATACTTTTGAGCGCTCCTTGATTGTCACAAAAAACCGATACAGTGCTATGTTGTTATGTGGTAATTAACATATTGTAGAGTCATCAGTATTGCTGTTATTTCAGCATAATATGAGGAGTGATATTTTACCTGAGTATTTTGAATATGTTAAATTTCATTTTGGTGCAACTGCTGCAGAACCACAATGATCATCTATTTCAGCTGAGCGTATAAAGTGAAATTTGATTGTATTTATGACTTACATCAAGAATGTAGATGAAGAGTCACTGTGACCTTCTGTAGTCGTACATAGTCTCTAGCTTTTTACCCGTTTTTGTTTAAATAATTTTTCTTAAATATTGTTTTGGATTATAGAAGAGAAAGAGGAGAAGAAAAGGTTTGAAGATATTTCTCTTGACTATATTTTTATTCTAATTGATTGCATTTTCATAATGATTTATACATTTTTGCACAGATAATTGCAAACATCAAAATTTCCGACCGCCACACTGAAGCGGCCGAGATAAACGTGTTGCAGAGGGAGAAGAAAACAAAAAAAGTTGCGGTAAAGTACCTGAAAAACTTAGAAAAAGTTTGTGTTTTCTCTCTACGTCCGAATCTTCGTCACTCTATGATTGAGAATGGAGACGAGGAAAAGAAGGAACTTTTGAAGTCCACAAATCCGAACAAACATGTCAATCAATACTTCGAATAGGCCTTTTTTTTTCTTTTTATTTTAAATAATTTTATCTTCACCTCTTGCTCTCTCACTCTTCTATAGGTCCTATTAATATTATTAGAAAAGTAGTTGCCTTAAAATTACGCAACGCTCACTATTTGTTCAGTTGCGTTAATATAACTCAACTTTAAAAATGACCCAATTCTGTCATTTCAGTACGCATAGAGTATAAGTTAAAATTTATTTTCGAGTTCTCTGCATAAAGATATGGAATGAAAACTAAATTTTCTCTTTTCTTCCCTGAATGAATATGAATGACAACCGTACAAGATCATCCTCATTATACTTTTCATCCTTTTACATACAGCTGTACTATTCTCTTGCATATATATCACTTTCCTTTTTCTGTTATTAGAGCCGTATCCAAATAAGGAATATCTCTATCTTTTAACTTCATACGTAGCTCAGTTGTAGATGAAGAGTCACTGTGACCTCCTGTAGTTCACTCATTTCCATTGTTAGCCTTTATTTACATGCTTTATCCCCTATATCTCTTGCTAATCGCTTAGTCTTATCCTTAGCGACTTATTAATATCTAATTCTTATTTTGCGAAACACAATCTAAAAGGTTTGTTGAGGCATAGAGGCAGAAATATAGACCCACTCCAAGCCACACCGACGTGACAGACATCCTTAGCAACATATCCTTTCATCACAGACCGAGACGAATACGTCTGTAGGTTCTTTGTTTACGATGTGAGCACATTGATCGTGTTTCACATTTTAATCCCGCAGGGATTGCGCTAACAGCTTTTTCCTAGTATATATTCAAAGTGAATGTTAAGTAAATAATGCAGAGGCAACGGTAGACTATCTTAAAATGTTTTCAAGGATTTCACCAATAGTACTTTTTCACTATTGTACTTCTGTACATCTTAGGTGATACAGTTTGATCAGTTAACATATGAAGTACTACAATTGAGTTACAAGTCAACGCATTCAGAATGGCGAATCAGAGACGAGCACAGGACACGACTGTACTGCTGTCCTGCCGTACAGGACAGGACGAAGAACAAAATTTTGCCCTGTCCTGCTGTGCGGCAGGACGGAGCAGGACGGTGCGGCAGGGCAGGACAGGACAGACAATCTCGTCCTGCTATTTTTAATGTTTTTTTTCTATTTGAAAAATAATAAAAAATTCAGAAGTTCCTCAATTCGATAAATACTTCTTAGTGATCCAAAACTATCATAAGAGAGAACGAAACAACCAAACAACAGTAAGAAAACACCATTATACATAGTTTGGTAATAATGGTCTCTTTCTGCTTTTCGTTTGTATTTTTTTTTCTTGTGATACTCTTGTTGTTAAATACGTGATCCACGCTACGCCGGTTAAGATTGAATTAAGGGATGTCGCCAATTCGCCAAAAACAGGAATTGAGGAAAATATAATTCTCCGTTTCAGAAGTATAAAACAATTTTAAATTTCGAAAATATATTAATGTGGAAGAGGAATTGTTGCTAGTTAAATATATTGTAATCGATGTATGAGCAGTTTTTCTTTCTTTCAAAACCTCTAAAGGCGAAGAAAAAAGAACATGAGAAAGCAAAATTTTGTGAGATCCATAACACGTTGTTGTGTATATGATGTCTATTCCAAGACTATGATGACACTAACTAACACCATATACCCTTTTTTACAAACAAATGTAAAGGATATATATAGGACCACAATGGAAGAAAGGATCGAGAAGAGAACAATATAGAAAAATACCAGACAGAAAGAAAGAGAACGCAAGAAATAAATATATCTGTATAGCAAGAAAGAGAACGATTACACATATGTATGAAATCATACAAATCATCTTTAGCATGTGCCACAAGAAAAGTTCAGTAGCAAATGCGTTTTTTTTCGAAAAGCTTTTTGGTTCTAATTAAAATATTTTTCTAGCACTTTGTGAAGGTTTTCAGAATTCTAAAATCTTTAAAGTTTTAGGATTTCACTTGTCTCACCCAAATCAGACTACCGAGTGATATTAGTTTCCGATAATACCTTTACGATTTCCTAGAATACTAATTTCATTTTCGACAGTAACGTATGAGTATTGTAAAATGCTTTTTGAGTGTCGAAATCGCTATTTTTGAAAACCTAAGAGTTTCCTATGGTTCGAAAACCCGTAAGATGTTTCGAAAACGCTTTGAGACGCCAGAAACCCTTTCGGAAACCCGTAAAAGTTTTTGAAAAGGTTTGACTTTTCTAGAGAACAGGTTCATTTTTAGAGTTAAAGACTGGTAAAATTGCCAGCTGTTGCATTAGATTATGTCATCCAAGGTTCTTATCATCAATGCCGACGATTTCGGCTATTGTCCTAGACGAAATGCTGCCATTATCGATCTTTGTCGCCGACAGCTTATCTCATCAACCAGTTTATTGATCAATGGAGATTATGCGAGTCAAGCTCGTACATTGGCTGCTCTATACCACATACCGATCGGTTTACATTTAAATCTGACTGAAGGCCGACCGATCACGACCGATTTGAGTCGCATTCGATCATTAGTCGATGCATACGGCATGATGCACGGTAAAATCGGTCTGCGTAATGCAATCGACCAGGGATCGATCGATATGACTCATGTTGAATATGAAATTGAAATGCAATTTCGTCAATATCGACAATGGACAACAGACGGACAATATCCGATGCATATCGATGGCCATCAACATATTCACGTTCATCCGATGTTAGCCGAGTGCATCGCTCGGCAAGCGTATCGCTTCGATGTGAAATATATTCGTGTGCCGTTTGATCAAGCAATTCTCGCCATGTCGAATCCAGAGCCATTTTATCGAACTGTGGTCGAACAGACTCGCTACGCTCGAACGGTTTTTGATCGTTATGGTCTTTGCTATCCGTCCTATTTTATCGGTTTGACTACTATGGGTCGAGCAATGACATACGAGAATCTCGAAAGATGTTTTCAAACGTTTACATCGGATGAAACATCTAGCATCGCCGAACTAATGTGTCATCCGGGTTATCCAAGTGAAATATCCATCGGAGGTTGCGGAACGGGACAGCCGGATGAATTTTCCTGTTCGCTAGATCGTCAGCATGAATTCGATCTGTTATTTTGCGACGAATTTCGGCAACTTTTGGCTAAATACCGTATTCATCTCGGAACCTATGCCGATATCGATCACAATTACAAACGAGATTGATACCGATAAGTAAGACAATAATGCACCAAGCCCGGACGCTAGTCACTGTGAATAGCATAGTTAGTCACCATAATGGGTGATTCCGTGGAATTCCTATCACCATTACATGAACTTTCACGGTCCAACATGAAACTTTCAGCATTTTAAGTACTCAGTGAGCTGATCATTTTGGTATAAAACTGTTGGGCATTGTCTCATCACGTTCATGATTGCCAGCCATCAAAAAAACTCTATTTTTCGTGCTTTCACACTTATATACAGAGCTGCCATTACAGTTCAATTTCACATATCTAGACATCACTAGAAAAGAGAAAAGAAATCTAACATCCTCTTCATCTAAGTCAAAGAAATTGAATAATTATTTTATAGTTAGGTTTTGATCGTACTTTTAATAATTCTTCATTCAAGCAGCTAAATGACTGCTAGAAGAAGAGAAGCTGTGAGACACGCAGTCTATTTAGTACTTTTCACGAGCTGTAGAGTTGATTAATATTTCAATTATTTATTCAATTCAAATCTTTTATTTCGAGGCAGAATTCACAAATAAATAATTATTCAATAAAATTCATAAATAACTCAGTTGTACTGATAAAATATACTATGATCTACTACACTTTATGTAAGTTTATATAAGGATAATAATTGAATCAAGTATCACTTACTCAACGCAAATAATAACGATAATAAAAACGATTAATAAGATTAAAAAATGTCTGACTAACTACTAAAATTATATTTATTCAGTAGATTCACATAAAAATTCTTTTTTGCTAAGAAATTTAAGGTAAGGTGTCTATATATATCCAATCGAAATATCATCACAATGTAACACACAAATTATCGATGGTAAAATAATAGTATGTGCCTTCACTTACATGAAAGTGTATTTGATCAATGCCAGACCAATTGAGATTGATCAATGTTGTATTGGTGGTGAAGAGTTTCAGAGTTGCCTGAAATATCATTTCTTGTGTGTTTGAACCAGCGATTGTCACCTGTAGGTCCTTAAGATCAGCGGCTGACTGCAAATGTACCTACCACTACTACTCTCTAAAAAAAAATAATTTATTACGAAACTTAAAAAGGTATAGAGAATTGCAACGATTTCTATACCCTTTTAAGTTTCGTACGAGCCTATGTTCCGGCGTTCAGCTACGAAACCTGTATTTTTTATTGACAAAAAAGGTTGCGTACAACGGGTTTCGTATTAAACCCTAGTAAAAGAGGTTTCGTACAAACTTGATGATCATATTTCGGCTACCTCTCAATTTTCTCAATCAGGCCTTTTGTAATTGTGATTCTCAGCCAGCCGATTTTATGTCGTTTTGTAAAGCTCTTCCTTGCGGACTGTATATCGATAGTAACTGCAAGTATTTTACAGACAGATTTTTCCATTTAATCTCTACAATCCATGCAGAAAAATTCAATATTTAATTGGAATTATTTATGCGAAATTGATACGTGTATTTTCTTAGGCTTCAATGAACGTGGTACCGGAGCTGGGCAAGTGAAGACTTGACTTGGGAAAAGGTTTTACCGATCTTCTGATCGACTACTAATTTGGTCTGTCTCTTAAGTCATTTCAAAAGTGCATTCTTTTAATACAGAGAAATGATATTAAAGATCTAAGTACAGTCGTTTTCCAGGCAGAGCCGGGCAAGTCAAGACAAAAACGCCTCTATTCCAAGTCAAGTCAGACTTGACTGACTTGAAGAATCTTTTCGTTGACTGAGACTTGCAAAAATCCTTACTTGCGCAGTTCTGCGTGGTACAAAAGCAGGGAAAAAGCGAGCTCATTTATTGTCATTCTATATTTGACTATGTATAGTTTCAAATTTGACACACTCATTTACACTCTTTCATTCTGATGATGACAGTGGATTCTGTCGAAATATCAATGAAATAAATACATTATGATTAGTTAATCGTGTTTATAGCAGTTCTGTACTTCATTACCTCATTATTTAAATCATTAACTGCTCTTTCTCCTAACTTTATAATAAAGCAAGTACACTCCGCTATGCAAAAAAGACACACGGCTTTCCCAAAGAAGATGTTCCTCAATCGTTAACCGTTATTGAACTTTTTTAGATCGTGTGAACATTTCTAAACTTGGTTTAACTAACCGAGGAAAGAATGATATGGGAAGACAGTACATTTAACTTTTCCCGATGAAGTAGACTATAGTTCATGCAAAAAGCAAAGAAATAAAATAGTCATCTTTCACATTCTGTCATTTATTGATTTTTGTATTAGTCCAATCGCAGCAGAGAAAAAATAGCTCCATCTAATGGTATTCACATAAATCGCGTGTTTCAAATCGACAACGTCTTTTCGATAACTATCTTAAGACTAATAAATATCTAATTGTTACACTACTACTAATTGTTTGTTGGGTTTTCAACATATTCTTCTTTCATCGAAGGAGTGTTTACTGCGATACGAAACTGGTAAGGTTTTGCGAAATTTCTACTAAACTTTTAATGCTACGAAACCACTTCGCCGGTTTTGTATACTCTGTAAAAAAACCTTGTAGAAAATATTTTGTTTTGAGGTTTCGTACCGTCGAACAAACCCTTTGAATTTCGAAATTTCGCTACAAAACCATTAAAAGTTTCGAAAAAATACACGAAACCTTAATGGTTTAGTATGGAGCCTTTTTTTTGGAGAGTACCTTTGCTGATTATTGTTCTTTGACGAAGATTGTATGCAACATAATCACCACTAACAACACCATGACGATAACCAAGGATTGCCGATCGCATACCATTTTTGAAATAAAAACCGTCGCAATTTAAGCCGTTGTATTCCTTTCGAATGCTGCCGCTCTCTCCCGAAGTTACATCATCAAACGTCATACCAATTTGACCTTTTGGAAAAACTATTAAATAATGAAAAATAGATAAACATAAATGTTAAATGGAAAGTTGAAGTCCGTTTTGTTCATCTGAATTTTTGTAGAAATATATTTTACTAAAATATTTTGTGTATATGGCCAGCCAGCTATATGTATATCATTTATTTTTGAGAAATTTAAATTTTAGTGATGAAACTGTGAGAGTGAGGGTGAATTCATTGAAAATAGTTACATGAAAATAGTTTTTTTAATCACAATTTAACACACAAACTATCGATTATAAAATAATAGTATTTGTCACCACTTCCATATAACCTTATTTTGCCAATGCCAGACCAATTGAGATTCATCAATGTTGTATTGGTGGTGAAGAGTTTCACAGTTGTCTAAAACGTCATTTCTTGTGTGTTTGAACCAGTAATTGTCACCTGTACAAAAATCAATAAATGACAGAATGTGAAAGATGACTAACAAATTAACGAAATATTATCAAGAGAAAAAGAAATTAATTTTATTTATCAGCAGCATCTAAGAAAATCGGTTGATAAGAAGGAAACAACAAAGGAAGATGAACAACAACAATTGAAAACGGGCGATGTTGACCAATTCAACCCGCAACGATGTTTAGCTGCGTCATTGAACAGGTTTAATACTGAAGAAAATCAACAACA